>CM029386.1:324577-340817 GCA_017165825.1 Hepsetus odoe | reverse complement strand
GGCCGCTGTTCAGACCGATCTGGGATCAGCAGGGCCGCTGTTCAGACAGACTCCTCTTTGTCCTTCCTCTGACCTGTTTTTATATATATATATTTTTTTTTTATTATTTCTCCAGCTGCTGCAGAACAAGCCTCAGTCAAAGACACAATCGTCCAGGAAAGTGGGATCACAGGGAGAAGCAGCCAATGAGGACGCAGCATCTACAGGAAGTAGTTTACCGCCACAGAAGGTGAGACGAGAGTCTGCGAATGATTAGGCAAAATTTAATTAAAACTTTTACAAAGAAGAAAAATTCAGTGTTTAAGACGTAAACGGAGGGGTTCTGATTGGGTTCTGTGTGAGTCTCACACAGAACCATCCTCCGTGTGTGTGTGTGGATGGAACCGGACATCTGAACGTCCCTCACAGACATGAGCTGGTGGTGGAGACGCTGTCTGGTGTCTGAGACGGTGTTTTAGTCCTGAGAAGATTCTGGACTAAAACTGAACCCGTTCATGGTGGAGGGACACGAAGAACAGAGATTTAGTTCAGATGGACTATTTTACCATCATCACCGTCCCACAGAGACACTCAGAGACACTCAAGACACGCGGTTCTGTTCACCACCACTGGAGACATATCCAGGTCTAAACCCACTGCTAGACTAAGTGTTTTGTGTCTCCGTGTCTGTGTTGCTCCACTATGTGTCCACGCCATCTGTTAGCCAGGAGACGGGGAGACAGCAGCGCTGAGCGGGGACGCCAACAAAGAAAACCAGGTAAATCTCAGAGAATAAGATAAGATCTTTCTCTCTGTCCCTCTGCATGTCCTCTCTCACCACGTCCTAACCCTCCTCTTTGTCCTTCTTCTCCTCTTTCCTGTCAGCTGCATCTTCAACATCCTCCTCCTGATGTTCTCCTCGTCTCTCCTCTGGACATGTCCACACCAACACAGTCTCACTTCTCTCACTTTTTCTCCAAACAGTCCAACCTGAACTGTCTCTCTAATACACTCGTCCCTAATCCTGTCCATCCTCGTCCCTCCCAACACAAACCTCAGCATCTTTAACTCTGACACCTCCAGCTCCGCTTCCTGTCTTTACATCACCGTCTCCAACCCATTTAACATAGCCTGTCTCACTACCGTCTGCAACCTTTATAACATAGCTGGTCTCTCTCTGTAAACCATCCCTTTCACTCTAGCTGGTCCCCATCTGTCACAGATCACTCCTCCACTCTTCACCACCCATTCCACCCTGCCCTCACTCTCCTCTCTTCCACAGTCGCCGTTACTCTGAACTGTTCACCCCTAGTATTTAAACTCCTCCCCCTTCACCTCCTCTACTCCCTCCATCCTCACCACTCCGCTGTCCTCCCTTTAGTTCACACTGGGCGAGGGGAAGTAATTGCACATTAATTGTAAGATTTAACCGTCCACACCGGATGGATGGATGGACGGATGGACATTTGAATTTTATATTGTTTTTCTTCTCTTTTTCTCAGCCGAGGTCTGGAGTGAGCGGCCGGCGGAGAGACGGACAGAGGAACAGAGGATCGACGGTCCTGAGCGGCAGCTCGGCGCCTCCTGCTGGAGCGGTGAGGAACTGAACTCCACCCACAGCTCAAACACCCCTTCTATTCTGTCCCTCTTTCTTTTTCCTCTTCTTCCTTATTTATTCACACTGTTTCTGTTTCACACACTTCCCTACATTCCTTCCTCACCTGACCCTTTTCTTTTTCTGACCGACGTCCATCACTTCTGTCTCTTGAACAGTAGATGGTGCTTTACACCTTTTAAACTCTCTCTCTCTCTCTCTCCCTCTCTTCTTCTTCCAGCACTGAACGAGGTCTGCAGTTGTTTTTTCTCCACTGGGTCGATCAGCAGGAGATCATTTTCTCCCATCAGCCCACCAGCCTTCATCATCTCCAGCCACGTTCTGAGACGTTCTGCCATTTTTTCTTGCATCATTTTCATTGTTTGTGCCGTGTTTTTCCTTCTCTCTCTCTCTCTCTCTCCCTCTCTCTGGGCCTGTTTCTCCTTCATCAACTTCCTGCAGCAGACCCGGTTCTCCTCCCCGAGGACCCAATTAAGAGCCCATCATCTGAATCATTGTTTGTGTGAAGCAGATTTCCCGTCTCCCCCCTCGTCCTCTTCAGATGAAAGGACGAGTCCGTCCCGTCCGCCGTGGCCACCCTTTCGCCCGTCTGCGGGTTAACGAGCGCCACGCAAGAGCTCGTCAGGAAAACGAAACCTTCTTTTAGCCTTTTCTACTCGTTCCGCTCCTCCAGGAGAGCCGAGACACCAGGAGCTCTTTCTGAGCGGTGATGGTTCAAGATGGTTATTATTCAGCACCTCCGAGGGAGCGTGGCGTTTCTAGTGCTCGGCTGAGGGTTCCCCACGTGCCTTCATTTCTGTATTAAGACTTTAGTTTTACTTTCCTAAAAATATCAATCGTTGAGTCGTTAAAGGGCCCGTACCGCGTCTTCTTGGGAATGACGCTTAATTTAGTTTGCAAGATTCGAAGTATGGATTTTGGAAAGGCCTTGTTTTGAGTCTTCAAGGTGCAGCGACGCGAACGGGAGGGGCGTTGACGAAAGACAATCAAGAAACATGAACAAGAAGGTGAAGAAACAAGAACGCTCCAGCTGAAAGGTTCCTCAGAAACCAGAAGTGGATTTTTAATGGCCCAAATTCCTCCTTCATTTCTTTATTGGCTTTGTTCACACATTTCCGGCGACTCCGTCTCATCGCTGTCCTTTAATCCGCTCCTTCACGGCCTGGATTGCGGATTATTTCGGGGAAATTGTGGAAACGGTTCTGATTTCGCTCCCTCTGTTCCGCCGTTTCCGCTTTTGGATCGACAGGCAGTCAGGATCGGACTCTCCTTGGTGACGGTTTTCAGATTTAAAGGGGTTTTTTTCTGGTTCTTCAGAGTAACAGCCCATCGGCTCCTCCCCCGTCCTGTTCAGCCGACCCAAATAAGAAGCGGGTCAGAATGGGTTTGGGGTTCTATTGGTTTATTTGTTGATTTATTTATTTTGGCTGGAGGACCTGCAGCTCGGAGGGGTTTTTCACTTTAACATCATCTTTATGTTTGGGGTAAATTATTTCAAATAAAAGTTTCTTGATGGTGGTTTGGTTCCTGATGGATGTGAATTGTTCAGAAATGTTTCAAGATGCACAATATATCGCTTTATTTATTTATTTGTTTGGAAAAATCTGACGCTTTAAAGGAGAAGAAAACGATGGAGCGTTAAAAAGATAAATTCTTCCGTCACGACGTGCCCATTTATTACAATAACATCAATATCGTCATATTGCCCGTGTTTTATTCCATTTTATTCTTTTATTTTTATCCATCTTATTTTTTGGGCTCCTTTTTTTGGGGTTCTCAAGTTTCGATGAAAGTGAAAGTGACTATTCCTGTCATTGCGAGGTCACAGCACACAGTGAACCACATTTAACACTCAAACACCGTGCAGCAGGGGGCAGCTATGAAAGCGCCTGGGGAGCAGTGACTGGGACGGTACCTTGCTCAAGGGTACCTCGGCAGCCTGCTGGTGAGGGAATCGAACCCACAATCTTCCGCTCTTGTGGCGACTCCCTCACCGCTAGACCACGGCTGCTTTTATGGAGCAGATTTAACAGAAAGGTCTGAAAAAGAATGAAAAGGTGAGGAGCGACGAATAAAGGCGTTAAAAATGAGTAACGGAACATACGAGCTGATCTGTGAAGCCCAGTGGAGGAAGTTTCAGGACTTCTGGGTTTGAGTTCCTGCTTCTGGAACAGGATCAATGCTGTAACTCAGGATGGAGCAGCAGAATGAATCCTGAAGATCTGAAGAAACCATTTACAGAGAAATTCATCCGCAGAACAACGATCCAGAACACACTGTTAACAAACCGACAGAACCTGCAGGTCATCATCTGAAGAGGAGATTGAACAGAGAAACACCTCCAAAACAAACAACAGCTGGAAGAACCAAAGAAGAACCAGTGGTTTGGAGAAGTCTGTGAGTCACGGGTTCAAACAAGGAACCTTCAGCCAAATAGTCACTGTCACTTTAGTCATTGATACGTTCATTTCCTCTGTCCCAATACTTCTGCTCACTTGAAGACCTGGATGATCAGACACACACGGTTTTCATAATCGAGCAGATTTAGATGTAAAATCCAGGAAATAAAAGCAGAAAATCTGAATCTCCTGAATATTAATGACCATTATTTTCTCTGGTGGACAGTCCTGCGCGCTAGTGGTTCTTGGTTCTTCCTTCTTCTGATGGACAGGTTCCCTCATTCTCTCTTGGGGACAGTTCTGCATTGCTCTGATGGACAGTTGTCTTTTGGTTTGATTCTTCTTTGTTCTAAGGGACAGCTGTCCTCTGGTCTAGTGAACGGTTCCTCCACATTCTCTCTGGTGGAAGGTTGTCCTTCGCTCTGGTGGACAGTTCCCTTTCGCTGTCCCTGGTTATGCTGATGCTGCATCTTCTCTTGGTTAATCGAGTCCCTGAGATGGCGAGATTCCTTCCGTGTTAAATGGATGTCAAGACGATTCAAAAGCCTCTCAGATTGTTTCCCTCTGATCGAGACATCTGGTTCACATTAGAGACGAAGTCGTCCAACCTTGTGCTGCAGATCCACCTTTCTGCTGCAGCCTGACCTTCTGACGTCCTGCAGCACCAGCGAGTCGAAGACGGTCTGATTACTCTTCACATTAATTACATTTCCAACGCGTCTTTTCTTTCCTCGTTTCTCTTTTCCACGGGACAAAGCTCCGACCGGAGCCGGTTCCGGTTCTCTCTGTTCTCGGGGGTAGCGAGTCCAGGGCAGTTAATTAGAAACATCTGTCCGCTCTTCTGTCCTCAGAAGTATTGATTTTATAGCCTTGGAGATCCTTTAGCGGTATTAATTAGAGCTCTGCCGCTCGTTTGAGGTGCTTGTGGAAAGTCCTTTTGTATTTCCTGAGACGTCTCTGTCTAATTAAGACCGCTACTGAACATCAACCAGTTTAATAAACTTACTGAACATCAACCAGTTTAATAAACTTACTGAACATCAACCAGTTTATATTCTTTTCCAAAATAATGCTTCCCCAAAACGCCTGGAGAACTTCACTCATCCTCATCCTTTCCCCCAGTTAGTTTCTTCAGATTTCAGCAGAGTTTCTAGAGTTAGTCAGAACCGTCCCCAGTGTGTGTGAATGGATCTGGACGTCTGAACGTCCCTCACAGACATGAGCTGGTGGTGGAGACGCTGTCTGGTGTCTGAACGTCCCTCACAGACATGAGCTGGTGGTGGAGACGCTGTCTGGTGTCTGAGACGGTGTTTTAGTTCTGAGAAGATTCTGGACTAAAACTGAACCCGTTCATGGTGGAGGGACACGAAGAACAGAGATTTAGTTCAGATGGACTATTTTACCATCATCACCGTCCCACAGAGACTCTCAGAGACACTCAGAGACACACAGACACTCAGAGACACTCAGAGACACGTGGGGTATATGGTTCTGGTCACCACAAATGGAATCTGAACTGGATTTTAGTAACGAGTGAAGTTTCTCTTCTAAGTTCTCTTTTTTATTTTAATCTGTTGTGAGGAACAGTTCTCCAGATCTTCCTGAAGGACAGTGTTGTTGTCTCTCATGTTCAGTCCAGTCTCTGTACCTGAGCAGTTCTCCAGATCTTCCTGAAGGACAGTGTTGTTGTCTCTCATGTTCAGTCCAGTCTCTGTACCTGGGATCATCTCCACAGAGAACGGAGAACAAAACTTTGGAACCGTGTCTGTTTGTTTGAAGGGTGTGATTGTGTGCCTGGTGCTTCTCAGTTCAAAGGGAGACATCTGTGCAGGAAAGACAGAGCGAGACAGAGTGAGACAGAGCGAGACAGAGTGAGACAGAGCGAGACAGAGCGGTTCTGGCTGGAGAATGTCCACATTCTGCAAGACGGTCAGCAGCGAAGTGAGAAATTTAGACTCTCACACTCTCTGTTCCTCTGTCCCTTTTTTTTCCCCTCTTTCACCCATTCTTTTTCCTCTGTCACTTTCCTTCCTCTCCACTCTTTCATTTCTTCTGTTTGTCCTTCAGTGTTTCCTCAATCAGCACTTTTTATTCTTTCACTTCTTTCCTTTTCTCTGACTGCCATTCCCTCTCTCCCCACAACACTTTTAATCTTTCAGTCTCTCTCTCTCTCTCTCTCTCTCTCTCTCTCTCTGTGTCTCTCTCTCTGTGTCTCTCTCTGTCTCTAATTTGAATTCAGGTTTCGTCCCAGGCTTCTTTGTGCACAAAGTGTTATTCAACAAAGAAACCGTACTATAGCAGTAGATAGGAGAGGTGTGTGTGTGTGTGTGTGTGTGTGTGTGTGTGTGTGTGTGTGAGTGACATGAAAGGGAATCCTTCAGTACTCAGTTATTCAGCTCACACACACAAACAGCATCTCCAGCGACAGCCAATCCGCTGGTCATCAAGATCGAGGCCAAACTGGGCACCTTCCAGCGCTCTGCACGCCCCAGTGCATTATGGGTCCAAATCCTTCTCTGGCAGGGTGTTAAGGAGGCGACCCTCCTTCATCTTTAATCCACCGGCCAGCCGTCCGTGAACACACCAGCTGTACACACAGACTTTATACCACTTTGTCACTTTATTGGAAACACCTCCTTAAGCTTCAGCTTAGCGGCCACTTTATTAGAAACACAGCACTAAAATCCTCCAGAGGTGATGGTGGACGGAACCGGACGTCCCAAATCTGTGCATCTTCTGTCCCCCAGTGAAGCTCCTCGTTTCTCTGTGGGACGGTGATGATGGTAAAATAGTCCATCTGAACTAAATCTCTGTTCTTCGTGTCCCTCCACCATGAACGGGTTCAGTTTTAGTCCAGAATCTTCTCAGAGCTAAAACGTCTCCACCACCAGGTCATGTCTCTGAGGGACATTCTGACGTCCGGTCCCATTCACACACACTGAGAGCAGTCCTGCCTCACACTGCGTCTCTTAGCTGGGCGTGTTGGTATTCATCTCCATCCTTCAGACAGGTGAAGACATGTCCAGGGTCGTCCCGAGGTCTGCCCAGAGGTCGCGGTGCAGGGTAGGAGGGTTGTTTATCAGAACCCTGTCCTACAGAATCGATGCACTGAGACAGTGTCCCGCATTGAGTCTCGGAGTGAAAGCAGGGACTGCAGGAGTCTTTATTGTCATTTATAAAACCCTCCGTCTCTCTCTCTCGGTCCTGTGTCCTCAAGTGTGAAATTGATACCAGGTCTGTTTCTGAAGCTCCGTCATCCGTAACTGACCTCACAAGGTTGAATTCATGGCTCATTCTCCACTTAATCTCTCATCAGTCTCCCGCTTGATAGGACGCATTCAGAACCTAGCGTGAATATTCACTAGCATCTGGGTCGTTTGCTCAGCCTCAGAAGCTCCGCCCACATTGGTACCTGCACACACAGACCAGTAGAGGTCTTTCATAACACCTTTTCTGCACAGGTGCTGGTGCCGTTCCAGTCTGGAATGGTCCAGGACCGGTTTCTAGATGTTCACGTCAATGAAAAGTTAGAGGGAAATGCAGAGCAGTTTTCACTGGTTCCCAACTTCAGCACCAACACCAGTGCAGAGGAAAACCGGTTAACAGGTTCCAACAGCACCCACACCAGAGGGTGTGTCCCATTTTACACTCAAGGAAGTCCTCAAGAGTGCCCTCACTGTAACCTCAACGTCCTGCAGTTCTTCAGACGCAGGAGAGGACCAACAGGATGGTTTTGTTTGTAACTGGCCAACATGATAGATGGTAGAAAGACGTTTACACATGAGTTCAATCAGTTCATCCAGTTCCTCCACTTATTCAGGGCTGGATCATGATGGAAGCAGGATGAGGAGGGACGTCCAGCCAGTTTCACCACCTCCGAGGCATCCCAGGCCAGGATCTTGTCATCTTGCATGTCTTGATCCTGCCCTGTGGTCTCTTCCCAGTTGGTTTTGTCCAGGAACACCTCCTCAGAGGAGACCAGCTGACAGATGTGATGCAGCATGACTTTAAAGATGGTGGAGGGTCAGGGTTGAAGGTATACTCATGGACTGGCTCAACACTAGCATGGCTTCAGCATTAACTTCGCTGAAGAATGAACACTGACTTATTTAGGACACGAGTAAAGACTCGAGCGTCAATGTAACTTACTTGTTACTTGCGGCTCAGTGAGTTGTCCCCACCTCTCCTGATTGGCTTCGTTCTCGCCCGCCGGAACCATCTCGCGAAGCTCATTTAGCTTCACTTCGTCTCAGTCTGGCAGTCAGACTGTCTGTGTCCATATGGCTGCTGCCAAGATATGCTGACGAAAGTTCTTCATCCGTTCCCGAAATTGTGGATATAAGAGGCAGTTGTTGAGGACAGGGATGTTATCAGAATCGAAACTTTTCAAAGTCCTTGTTGCCTGGGTGACACTCCCCCAGCAGATTAACATCACAGATATGAGACTCTTATTAGTGAATTCAACTGTGAAATCCAGATGTGAGTGCCATTAAGTCATCGGTACATTCAGTCAATCCATTAGTGACATTGAGCCACTGATGCTCATCGGTGTGACGCCATCAAGCCTTCAGTGGCGTAAAGCCATTGGTGATTTCAATCCATGCTGTCCAGCCATTGGTGATGTGGTTGATGTGACCAATGACTCAACGTCAACTGGCATTGGTGCCATCAATTGATGTAGTGAAAGTGAAAGTGGCAATTGTCATTGCACCTTGCTCAAGAGTACTTCAGAGCAACCTACTGGTCTGGGATTCGAACCAATGACCTTCTGATCCTGGAGCCAACTCCCTGACCGCTAGGCCACCGCTGCCCCATTGATTTGGTGCTATCAAGCCTTCGGTGGCATTAAGTGATGTCACTCCATCAGAAAGTATAGCTGCTGTCCAGCCATTGGTGATGTACAGCCATCAGTGGAACCTCAGCTGCAGAGCCGTTTTGTTTGTTGGAGACGTTCATCTTCCAGCGTCAGGACATTGATGAGTGTCGTCTGCGCTCAGACTGCTGCCACGGAGCTGATATGTTCTTTATGCTGCACTCTGACAGACTGTCTCACTCTGGAGGTAAGAGTGTCGGCTGTGCGCTGAGCTGGAGGACAGAGTTTATCTGGTGGCCTTATTTGGCGCGAGTTCCTGGTCCTGCTGTTTAGTATTTCTGACCATAAGCGCTCGTTAATACAAGCCAGCTTTGTAATGCGGTCCTTCCGCCGTCGCCGTCGTTTATAGGGTCAAATCCGACGCTTGAAAGGGGTATTGATCCGAGCTCAGTGCCTCGAGCTTCCTGTTTACTAATCAGCACGCACCTCTCTCCAGCGTCGCAGGGGACGCGTGTTCTCCGGCCTTGGGCGGGGCGCTATGATGGTATCGATCGGTTGACACGGTGACAGCATGCGAGAGGAGCACCTTACCCCAACACCCACGCGGTCAGGTGAGAAAAACCAGCCAACCAAATGACGTTCGCTAGTAAATATGCAGAAAATGTTTCCGCGTTTCTAATAAAGGCCTTTTAGCACCGTTAATCCGTCTGACCATTTACTACAACCTCGAGTGTGGCTTGTTCCTTCATTACGCTGCAATTAGCTCCGCCCTCATGCCGTGATTGGCAGCAAGGCATTCTAGCAATCAGCACCGCCCTATAATATGCATAGCTCATCAATATGACCCCACCTGTAACCTAGCAACAACGGCAGCTGCTTAAACCCAAGTGTATAATAAGTATTACTACGTGGACGCCGCGGCCGTTGGTGTGTTAAGTGCTTCCATTGAAGCGCAAGTCTCAAAAATAAAGAGCTTCCTTGATGATCGGCAGTGAAGTTCGAGGTTTTTGATGCTGAATTTCATTCCTGGTCTCTTTTTAACCGCAGGGTTCAGAGAAAGGCAGCGTCATTATGCCGAATCTGCACTAAACGATGGAGAGAAAAGACGTCCTGCCAGGAGAAAATGAGCCCAGCAGTGAAGAAATCAACATTTTCCGGAAGAAGATAAAAAAGTGTTTCTTAGATGCTGAACGGTTTTGCATCTGTGGGCACTTGTTCATTCCGGTGATGAACCGCAGGCGTAAAAGCATCAGTGCGGATTTATCCGAGGCTGATAAAACATCTAGACCTGAGCTGAAGAACTGGTGTGTGCAGAAGTCTTGAGCTCATTTCTTTATTCTTTACTGGGAATCATCTTGCTGGTGCAAAAATATTAGTCCCTGCCTGTCAGGCGGTACCCTTCTTTTCTTTCTGTCTTTTCTGCCATTTTTTGGACATGTCCGGTCCTGTGAACCCACCAGGGAGCCAATCTGGGAGAGCAGGAAAGAGAGAGGAAAACAGGGGGCTTTGTACCTCTCTAGGCTACAGGCATGGGAACCTTAGCGCCCGTTCTGTTGATCAACGCGTCTACATCACCTACATCACTTTAAAGCAGTCGTCCGAATACTTTTGGACAGAGAGTCTGTTATACAGGTGAAGAATGTCTGTCCAGTGTCATGAAAGGAAAGAAAATGCAACCTATGATGAGAAGCACCTAAGAAGCACTACCTCAGTCAGGGTGAAGGAACCTGAAGGTTCTGCCTGTTTTGTGTCGGTATCGGAGCGGTGCTGGAGAACCTGCTGACTGGCAGAAATCTACAGCACAGTTAAGCACACTGCCTCGCCTCGGGTGTGATAAGCAAACTGATAAAGGCGGTGAAACAAATGCCTCAGCAAAAGATTTCCAGCTCAAGGACGTGTGGAGGGAGTCGACGGTCATGTTTAAGATTCAGCTGGAGGTGTTTAATTCAGTACCTGCCAGAGTTTGAGAGTCCAACAGAGGAAAACTGTCCCCCCCCCCCCACCTCTCTTTCTGTCTGTCTCTCACTGTCTCTCTCTCTCTCTGTCTCAGTCCAGTCTCTGTACCTGAGCAGTTCTCCAGATCTTCCTGAAGGACAGTGTTGTTGTCTCTCATGTTCAGTCCAGTCTCTGTACCTGGGATCATCTCCACAGAGAACGGAGAACAAAACTTTGGAACCGTGTCTCTGTTTGTTTGAAGGGTGTGATTGTGTGCCTGGTGCTTCTCAGTTCAAAGGGAGACATCTGTGCAGGAAAGACAGAGCGAGACAGAGTGAGACAGAGCGAGACAGCATGGTTCTGGCTGGAGAATGTCCACATTCCTCAAGACAGACAGCAGTGAAGTGAGATCAGGTGATTCGTGTACTGCTGATGCTAAACACTGAGTGGGTCTAGAACTTTTTACAGATTAGAATCTTTAGAACACTTTGCAGCCTGGAGCCAGGCAGGTTCTGGAGTCTATCCCAGGGTGAAAGGTGGAGTGATCCCTGGACAGGTCACCAATCCTTCACAGGATACTGTGATAAGACACCAGAACCCCTGGAAAAAAAGCATGAAGAACCAGCTGGGAAAGAACCCAGGACCTTCTCACTGCACCAGCCACTGCACTGAGATTTAAAATTGGAGCTTCACAGTTGCCTGGCAGAAATTCCTGCTGCTTTATAAACCTTTAGTGACTTTTCGGACACTCTTATTGCAGCGTTTGGTCGTTGTTGCTCCTGAGTGATGGAACAGGCTTCTCCTGAACTCAGCGTCAGCCACATGATTGGAGGATCGGGGGTTCGAACCCCTTCCCAGTAGGTTGCCCTGAGGTACCCTTGAGCAAGGTGCCGTCCCCATCACTGCTCCCCGGGCGCTTTCAATAGCAGCCCACTGCTGCACATGTGTGTATGGGTGAAATGCAGAGAGCGAATTTCCCATTCGTGGGATTATAAATAAATAAAGGATTATTATTATCTGCAAACCACTGGGTTCAGTCCTTTGCATGTCCCCATTAATTACCTTCTCTTCCTGCAGGTAAATAAATCTAGCACCCAGCAGGGGGCACTATTAAACATCTCACCCTCTCAACCGATCAGGAAAACAGAAAAAAGGTGCTATGTTTGGTTCTTTCATCTGGCAGACAGGTGACGAGGGACTGAAATTAGGAGGCTCAGGCCGCCCAGCTGCTTAATTAACGCGTGTGTGTGTGTGTGTGTGTGTGTGTGTGTGTGTGTGTGTGTGTGTTTTGCACGAGCCTGAGGCTGTAGGACTTTCGAATGATATATGGAAAGAAAGAGATGTCAAGATCAAGGCACGGGCTTGGTCTCCAGTGAACATCCAGCGTGCCATCGAGCAGAAAAGGATTGTGGGTGATGAAATTCCTCTAAATGCAAAGCAATTTGCTGCCCTGATTGAGGAGATTGAAGCGACGGAATGATCACAGCAGCCTGCGGTACTTAGACACGGAGACAAAAGTGTTTAGCTCCTCGTCAGATGCAGCTGACAGCCGAAATCAAATTAGAGCGCTCCGTTAAAACTAATCCACTGCGGGGACGGACGCCAGGACACACAACTGTGGACAAGACCCATCTCAGAGTCACAACAGAGATGTCTTAACGTCTAAAACTGACAAACATTACAGTCGCCCTCTAAAGGACTAAACACCAAATAAACAAACGTTCCTCACCGTCGCCCTCTAAAGGACTAAACATCAAATAAACAAACGTTCCTCACCGTCGCCCTCTAAAGGTCTAAACATCAAATAAACAAACGTTCCTCACCTTCGCCCTCTAAAGTTCTTATTAACAAACAAACAAAATGAACAAGATGGACGGTGGAGTTCAGGGTGTGTGGAGTGTGTGTCCGTGATGGAGAACTAGTAGAGACGGTGATGAAAGTGAAGCGGTGAAGTTCATGTGGATTATTTTCAGTAGATTGTTTTTATTGGAGTTGAAGTTCGAGGCTTTAATAGTCTTTAATTCTATTAATATGGAGTGAGATTCAGTTCACTTTCAGCACAGACAGACGTCCTTCAGAGGAGACACGTCTCACTCTACACTCTCAGTACACTCCTGTACTTTTACTTTGTAGCGATCGCGGCATTCACTGAATGATTTCCGCATTACTCTAAAATCGAGCAGACACCGTCTCCACCACAGTACACGGGACAAAACCTTCAGTGTTTAATATGTACAAGTGCTCCCCAAACAACATAGAATATAACAAACAAACACACAAACAATGATTGAATGGACACGTAAAGAGTTCAGCAGTATTGCCCAGTCCTTTAAAGATGGTTCTGGAGATGAGTAGATGGAAAATGGGACAGTCTTACCATGAAGGTGATGGAGTAGGGGATGATAGAAAGGATGGTTGAGGTAATCCTGAATTGAATTGGGTGAACTGGGTGTCCAAATATTCCAAATAGTTCAACGGGGTTAATCCACAAACACGGAAGACGAACTCTGCCAGTCTTCTTTGTGAACACATATAATACACCACAAAAGACAGGATTTCAAACAAGAGACACGGACACGTAATTCCTCTCTTGTACTCCTTCTCTCCAAAGCTTTACCACCTGGCCACTCTTTCCAAACACCGCCTCCCTCCTGCTAATTAGTCACCTGATTATATCAGGTAGGCTCTTAAAGGGGAAGTGCGGAGTTAACATGGGGCTAGAGCGCCCTCTGGCTTTCTGGAAGAACACCATGCTGCGCCTCGGGGGTTCCTCCCTTATGGCCATCGGCTATGGCAGCATTATGTGCGGTGTCACAACTTTACACCCTCAGTACACTCCTGTACTTTTACTTTACACTCTCAGTACACTCCTGTACTTTTACTTTACACTCTCAGTACACTCCTGTACTTTTACTTTACACCCTCAGTACATTCCTGTACTTTTACTTTACACTCAGTACATTCCTGTACTTTTACTTTACACTCGCAGTACATTCCTGTACTTTTACTTTACACTCTCAGTACACTCCTGTACTTTTACTTTACACTCTCAGTACACTCCTGTACTTTTACTTTACATCCTCAGTACATTCCTGTACTTTTACTTTACACCCTCAGGACACTCCTGTACTTTTACTTTACACTCTCAGTACACTCCTGTACTTTTACTTTACACCCTCAGTACATTCCTGTACTTTTACTTTACACTCTAAGTACACTCCTGTACTTTTACTTTACACTCTCAGTACACTCCTGTACTTTTACTTTACATCCTCAGTACATTCCTGTACTTTTACTTTACACCCTCAGGACACTCCTGTACTTTTACTTTACACTCTCAGTACATTCCTGTACTTTTACTTTACACTCTCAGTACATTCTTGCACTTTTTACTTTATACTCTCAGTACATTCCTGTACTTTTACTTTACACCCTCAGTACATTCCTGCACTTTTTACTTTATACTCAGTACATTCCTGTACTTTTACTTTACACTCAGTACATTCCTGTACTTTTACTTTACACTCTCAGTACATTCCTGTACTTTTACTTTACACCCTCAGTACATTCCTGTACTTTTACTTTACACTCTCAGTACATTCCTGTACTTTTACTTTACACTCTCAGTACATTCCTGTACTTTTTACTTTACACCCTTAGTACATTCCTGTACTTTTACTTTACACTCTCAGTACATTCCTGTACTTTTACTTTACACTCTCAGTACATTTCTGTACTTTTACTTTACACTCTCAGAACATTCCTGTACTTTTACTTTACACTCAGTACATTCCTGTACTTTTACTTTACACTCTCAGTACATTCCTGTACTTTTTACTTCACACTCTCAGTACATTCCTGTACTTTTTCACTCTAGTACTGGAGTGAAGCCCTCCTCCTGGAGGAGAGAATGGGGGGAGTTTAGCCAGCTGACTGTTGAGCTGTGAGGATTTTATTTTACACCGTGATAGTTTATGATGTAGGCTTTAAAAAATTGATCACTGCAGTCGAATGTCTGAAATCTGTGTAAACGGCAGGCTAATGTAACCACTACAAACACCCAGAGCGTGATACTGGATTACACTCTGGGTTAGAGGCTTTTAAAGGCACTGACGTACGGAGAAAGGCTCTTTAGTCGCCAGACGAGGCTTGTTAGGATGATTTAGAGCAGAAATGCTGTTGTTGCACATGATTTTGGTTCACACACACACACACACACACACACACACACACACACACACACCAGCAGCCGTGGGTGATTCAGTCAGGCGTTTCCTACTGAACAATCTGACGGTTGGGGAACCTGCTGATGGTGAAAAATCTGACCAGAACGTCGTGAGGAACCACAGGCAGAAACCCTCTGGTTCCATATAACCTCTGAGAACCTGTTTATCTGCAGCCAGGCAGCACGTCAGCGCAGGTCTTTTGCTCTGATATTCTTGCTGACACTTTTTATACATCGATGGGAAAAGTCCCAGGTCGGCGTCGCTCGGGTCTCTAGATCGTCGGTCGGTCACACTGTTCACACTGTTCACTCCCAAACTGGACACACACTCAGTAGTGTGGACAAATAGTGCACAACAACTGGACACACACTCAGTAATGTAGTGTGTAAAAATAGTGTACAACCACTGGACACACACTCAGTAATGTAGTGTGTAAAAATAGTGCACAACCACTGGACACACGCTCAGTAATGTAGTGTGTAAAGTGTAGACGTGTGTGGTTTGGGACACAGCCACAGTCATTAAAACACTGGTCTCATCTTTGATGAAACGTTTCTCTGTAAAGACGAGTGAACGACTGGTGTCCATTCTTTCATGCCCTCCTCGGAGACAGAGACACGTCCCACAGCATGAGTCCTGTTGGGACTCTGTAGAAGTTCAGCATCATCGGTCGTCGCGTTACACAACTCTGCAGAGCTTTTCCCCTTTGGGTGGGCGGGGCTTAAATTGTGTGACGTCACATTAAAGACTGGAGCTCCACCTTCTGATGAGGCAGAAAATGAAGGAGGGAGAGGATTTAACTAAAGGACAAGATAAAGTGTAGAATGAGAGGAAAGCAAATTCCCTCAACCACCAGCAGGGGGCGCTCTGAACGAGAGAGAGAAACAGAAAGAGAGAGATGGAGAGAGAAATATAGAGAAATGGAGAGAGAGAGAGAGAGAGAGAGAGATGTATGTGTGTATGTTTAAATGGAATAGGGTGGATTTAAAGGGTTTATAGTAATACAGTCTCACACACACAGTGTGTTGTTTTTTCATTTACTACTTATGTCTGCAACACACACACACACACACACACACACTCACACACACACACACACACACACACACACACACTCACACACAAATAAAGAAAGATAAGGAAACAGAACAGCAATGACAATAACACAGACACACACACACAACCAGGGTTTTCATCTCTTTGTGAGGACCAGGATGATGGAAACTCAATCTGTGTGTGTGTGTGTGTGTGTGTGTGTGTGTGTGTGTGTGTG
>CM029386.1:319192-324077 GCA_017165825.1 Hepsetus odoe | reverse complement strand
ACACACACACACACACACACACACACACACACACACACACACACACACAGACACACAGACATGCATGAAAACACATTCACACTCTCCACTCTTCTCTCACTGCTACTGTTCTCTGTTTGACCTACATTCAGGGTCAGACTACAGAATAAGAGACAGTTCAGAGAACTATGTGTGTGTGTGTGTGTGTGTGTGTGTGTGTGTGTGTGTTAACCTAACTCATAACTAATCCTGACCTCCAAAAAGGCCTCCTTTATGTACTGTGCCAAACTAAGAAAAAAAATGCATTTATCCTCTTGGTGAGAAGACAGGTTAGACATGAAAACTGCAAAATGTTCCTGTTTTCCATCACACAGAGAGAATTTGCATAGTGATAAACACAGGCAATGCTCCTCCATCAGTTTTCCAAATATTAGAACTGACATCAGACTTTAGTCAATCAGCCAAGACGTAACAGAGCTAAAAGGCAAATGCAGCTAACAAGTAATGTCAGTTTATAGTCTACCATAAGCATCATGCAAACTATGCCCTAAATCATCACATGCCTCGAATAACTGCTCAAAAATATGTCACCATCCCTTCTATGCACTTTGATTCTAAACTAACAAACCAGCAACTTTAATCTCGGCCTGAATGCCTGTTTATTTTTGGTAAATAGAGATGTTTTCTGGAGTTATATTGAGAATATTATGGGGAAAAGAGTACAAAACACAAACTTCTTGATCATTCTAAAAAAAATGAGAGAAATAGATGAGAACTATCTAAAAATATGTATGCGTAGATTAAGGAGGCACGTTGGATTTGTAACTGTCAATTACTGATACATTTCTGCCGTTGCTGATTCAAAAAACACTTTTTTTAAAATACAGAAATAGTGACTTCATTTACCTGTATTAGAAAAATGCAGATATATTTGTGCTTAAAAATGGGCTGAAATTAGAAAAATTAAGAATTTTAGAACAGTATTTCAGCACCAACTAAATATTCTGCCTTTCCAGAGCACAAAAATGCTTTATCAACTACTTCAATAATCTGAATATCTATCCAGTGCTATTTTTTAAGTGAATATCTGCCGATACCAATATGATTCCCATGTCATTGTGCATCTCTAATGTAGAGATATAGAAAGTTATGTGATGGTACAGAAACAATGAACTCTAAACAGGGTGTTTTGCCCCTTCATGATAACCACAATTTTTAACCTCCAAAACAATAAATACCAAACTCTATCAGTAAACACAACACACAGCTTCAAATGAAAAAAAAAAAAACACATCTCAGCTATATCACCCTTTTGAGAAAGTGACTGCCCCTTCTTTTAAAATTCTCTTGTAATATCTTTAACAGCAACTGTAATTAATGTGGAGAATTTTTGCCCAATTGTACTCTACACAGCTGAAATTAATTGGCCTATTCAGGCCCTGCTACAACCTCTCAGTGGGGTTCAGGCCTTCAGGACATTGACTAGACCGCTCCAGAGTTTTTTAGAAGTGTAATTGCTCTTATGCTTTTGATTGTCCTGCTATATTACTGAATGAAGCCTGAGCTTCAGGTCATGGACTAATAACCAAATATTCTCCTGTAGAACTATCTGGTAGAGACCTGATGTCATCCTTCCCTTGATGCAGACAAGTCACCCTGGCCGTGGCCTTGAAGCAGCAAAACAGCAAAGCATTTGTAAAGCATCAGACTACCGCTACCATGTTAGACCGCACTGTGCATGAGACTTTGCATGATGTTATTATTGTGGAAAGCTGGATCATGCAGATGTGTTCTAATTAACTATTTTATTGAGGGCTTTTTAACACGAGCTCACTAACCGAAATTCTCATCTGCAAACACATGAACTGTAAATACAAGCTGACAAACTGTTGCTACCTTGGACATGAAGCGGATGGACGGTATCTCATTATGGCTTTAAGCAGACAGGCTCCTGTGGGTTACGAACATTTGGGTCAGGTAACACTGTAATGGAGAACATTTGCATTTACAAAAAAAGGAAAAAAAAAAATACAAACTGTAAAGTCCAGTTTCCTCTGGAGAGAGAGAGAGAGAGAGAGAGAGAGAGAGAGAGAGAGAGAGAGAGCGAGAGAGAGAGAGAGAGAGAGAGTGATGGTAGGGTGGAGAGGAAAAAGATAGAAAGAAAAGAACAGAACAGAGAAAAAGAGGGTGAGACAGGGGCGGAGGGAGAGAAAAGGAAGTAAGAGAGGAATGAGAGAGAGAGATTTGTTCACTTTGCTTTGATCAGTATCTGAAGCCTGGAGAAATTTGATAATAAAACTGAACATGGATTTTCCCTAGAGAGTATAATTATAGATCCTCTCTCCCTCCTTCTCTCCCTCCTTCTCTCCCTCCCTCTCTCTCTCTCTCTCTCTCTTTCTCTCTCACTCAGTAATGACTGTAATTTCAGCTTACTATGTGTCGGCACATCATAGATCCACAGAGTAATACCTGGGGAGAGCGATGTTTAACTGTCTTTAATAACCATTATAAAGGATATAGCCAAGCTGTATTGAATATTTAGTAACGTGGCGGTCAGAGCGAGCACAGGGCCACTTTAAACACTAATAGCTTTTTATCTACAATCTGTTATTAATGATTACATTACAACTAGCAATCAAAAAAGCAGATAAACATGAGCTGTCACAAGCACAAGAAAATCCCAAGAAGAGAAAATAATTGATAAAATGTATTATGGAAAATGGGGGGGTTAAGCAGAAAATCGGGGGCGAACTGAATAAATACATTTCATGTTGTCCACTTAAACTTTTGAAGTAAATAGTTAAATCCCACACAGCCCATTAGAAGATTTTCTGAAACTGAAGCACACCTGGCAATCAAAAGATGATTCATCTGGTGTGTCTGAGTAGCCTTAAAGTGGCCCTTTCTTTCATTATATCTTTAAGGCTGATAAATGTAAATCAGCTCATTTTCATTTATCTGCAGGAACACTTCACATCACTTCAGTATGAATGGTTAGGGCTAATCTGTCAGGAAGATTGGATGATCCAACATTATGCCAAACAGAAAATCTGGGGGGGTGAAATGAGTGAAAAATATAAATTTCATGTTATCCACTTAAACTTTTGAACTAAATAATTAAATCCCACACAACCCATTAGAAGATTTTCCACAACCCACAAGAAGATTTAATTCCCGATTCCCGATTGTTCAAAATGAGAATAAATGTACAACAATTTCAAAACTGTGTTTGCTAGACTGAAAAAAAATAAAAACGAAACTATAAAAAAAAATTTAAAAATAGTTTACCTTTATTATTCATGATGGATAAATTCCATGTGGCCAAAACAGGGCAAGGAACTTAGCTAGCTATGTCATGCATTTTGCTAAATCAATCAGAGAGCTTGACCTCATTAAATACATGTAGTACAATAGGCCAACAGTTATTTGTCATTAATTCAAATGAATTTGCTCAAATTATGTTTGTGATAAAAAAAATCAACCAAAGATATTCAAAAGCCTTTTAGCAGTTCTACCACAGTCCACTTGGTGCTGCAGTCCTCGAAATTGAGAAGGCATGGTAAAAGAGGACTGTACTCACAAGAACTGTTTATCAAATTCATTATAATGTCAGAGCGATTATAAATTGATGCAGTGGGTAGTGCTGTCATCTCACAGCCAGAAGGTTCTGTGTTTGATTCCCAGTCAGTGAGCGCTTTCTTCACTGGGACCTTCCAAGGACATGCATGCCAGATGTATTGGAGAAGCTAAATTGCCCCCTAGATGTGACTTTTTTGTTCTGGAAGACTCATTCATTCAGCATTCAGCTTCAGGGCACAAAGACAGTTTATCAATGTATGCATTAAAAGCAACCTCATTAGCCATCGCACTTTCTGAGATATTGCTAAAGTAATGGTGCACAACTTTCAATCAGATTATTCCCAATCCCTTAAAACAGCGGTGCACAATTCTCACCCTCTAGGGACTGGTGTCCAGCTGAACGGTTTGGTTCAAAAAAATCAAAAATCTTTTGATTGCAGAGAATGACTTCTTTTCCTTCAGTCAGTTACAGGGATTATAAATTTGCTCCATGCCTGGGAAAGCTGATCAGTAAGTGAAGAACAGACATGGATATGAAGCTCTGATGTAAGGCCCTGGAGAAGAGCATTTGATAAATGTAAATGTATACTGAAGCACACCTACTCAACCTGGCAATTAAAAGATCTTCATCTGTTGTGTCTGAGTAGCCTTAAAGTGGCCCTTTCTTTTACTATATCTTTAAGGCTGATAAATGTAAATCAGCTCATTTTCAGGGTTTTCCCTACATCTGCAGGAACACCACATCACTTCAGTAAGAATGGGTGGGGCTAAACTGTCAGGAAGAATGGCTGATCAAACATTATGCTAAACAGAAAATCTTCTACACCCGTCATTAGGCCTAATTCTAATTCTAAACAGGCGATTTCCTATATCTGTAAAAGAATGAGCCATATATGATTATTCAAAAGTATTGCATGTGCCACGTATGAGGGTGAACAGTTATTCTAGTTTGCTTTTGCTGCTAATATAATAGCAGCAAGGGATGGACAGTGTTGACCATCTCTGTGGAGAGAGTCTGTCATCATGCCCTAACACCCAACTCGCTGTACACACACACACGCACACACACACGCACACACACACGCACACACACACGCACACACACACACACACACACACACACACACACACACACTGGGTGTCATGTTCTGCGGCACCCAAGAGTCGCTTGTTAGAGAGGCAAATGTGTCATAACTTAGAGGGCAGTGGAGCATTAAATTGCCTTTGATGGAATAAGTTGGCAATCTCTCTCTCTCTCTCCCTCTCTCTCTCTTTTAATTGTTAGAATTCCACTACAGAAGTGAAAGAGCCACAGAAACCCAGCATA
>CM029386.1:306692-314192 GCA_017165825.1 Hepsetus odoe | reverse complement strand
CAATGGTCAACATTCACTGGATTGTAAAGCCATATTCACTGGGTTCTACAGCAGCGTCCAAAGTTTTAAAGCAGCACCTTAAAATTGTAAAGTCAGATTCAGATTCAGTTCTAGAATATCACCTTGTATCTATCTAAAGCAGCATCCACTGGGTTCTATAGCATCGCTATGAGTTCTAGAACATGTGTCCTTTGGTCCTAGACCAATAAGGAGTAATGTATACGGACACATTATCTGGGTTATGGAGTAATAGGGTTCCACAGGGCTCATTCATTGTGTTGTCTGCTGTATGTTGTGTTTGCATCAGTTGCCTCTGAATGCATGACTCGGTCTGGACAGCAGCTACTTTATGCTGTCGATCTCTCACCTGGAGTGCACTGAAGGGAAATAAATAGGAATGTAATACAGGTAGAGGAGCTTGCCTATGGAACTGCAAGCTGAAGAAATAGAGGAGTGCTCTTATCTGCATCTCTGCGTCTCTCTCTTTCTCACTCTCTTCGCCACCTCCCCTATACCTGTCAGTGTCATGCGGAAGGTACAAACATCCAGCCCTGAGCGGGTGGGGAAGTCTGGCTCCGTACCATGCTTGTCACACTTTGTCAGGCCTTTTCCAACATCGACTTAAGGTCTCCTCCTTCTACCTTCTTTCTGCATGGCAAATTATAAAACATGTTGCTGAGGTTCCAAACATTCACCATCAAACCATCTGCAAGAAGTCACAGTTGTCGTGTACCTGTCATAAATAAGAGAGTCATCACGCCAATGGTGACAAAACCTCGTCGCCTCTGCAGGCCCCAGAGCCACCGGGGAGCGCCGCGCTAACACGAGCCAGAGCTGATGCTCATCATTAATTCAGGAGCGCAGTAGTTCATGCAAAAAAACTCTCCACTGTTCATTTCTACCAGCTAAGACTGTGCGATGTGCTCCAGTGGAGAGGTGGATGCATTCGGCCTTGATACGTCCTGAACCCTGTCTGAATGAATAGCATAGACTTTACAGGAAACACTGAAGCAGAGCACATACAGTATATAAACATACACACAATGTCGATGGTGCCTAAGTCTTTTCTGAAGGACTTGATGAGAGGAAATACCCAATGCCTCACATGCACATGCACTATCAAAAGTTTGGGAGCAACTTGCATTTCTAATAATATTCCATTTTCACAATACATTTCCATATATGGAGAAATGCCCTGCAAAGAATTTGCTGGCATGAAAGAACTATTTAGGTTTAATGTTAAGTTGTTGATCAAGGTTCATATTTAAAGCCTTTACATAGCAGTAGACCATCAAGCACTTTTAGGCCTGAGGTATGAAACCTTTTTNAGAGAGACAGAGAGAGAGAGAGAGAGAGAGAGAGAGAGAGAGATGAAGCTAAAAGCATAATGTAGTGCTCAGCTATTTTCATAACTTATACCAAAACACTGATCTAATGGCTGAGCCCTTTCACAAAAACTGAAGAAAAGTAAATACCAACTTCAGCTCACTTCAGCTATACTTTAGTTTAAAAACTACACTATTTATTGAATTTCTTCACTTTTGGTACCAGTTAGTATCACATTTCAACATTCTAACTGTGACTTCTAAACTCTCCTCTAACAGCAGGTGATAAGATAAAACCAAACCACTCCTGTCGTAATAAACCTGTCTGCAGCAGCAGCATGATGCTGTATGATGCAATAGGCTACTGCTGTTAAGCCTTTCATTTAAACACCAAAACTGCTTGAGCAGAAACTATCGCTGGTGAAGAAAAGAAAATCGTTATATTAACAAATGAGTAGTAAGATTTAGACAGTGATGCCAACAGTTTTGATGCAGCAGTTATTTTTGTTTATCTGTAAAAGGTAAAATGAGTATCCTTATTATATAAATTCATTTTATTAGAGGTAAATAAAATCCAGCTTGTTTCTGAAGTCTAGGTTCTTAGCTGATCTGTAGTTTGACTGCATTTTGACTTGATGTTTTCAGTATGGATGCCCTGCAGGCTCTGCAATGTGATGCAAAAGGCAATATACTAGCTTTCAGGTTCACGTGAGATGAAAGGGTTAAAGATCTTACTCTACCTAACCTGTTCCTCTCACGTGCTACTTTTTAGTCAATAATTAGCTTTGTTGTGCATAATGGGAATCATTGCCAGATGAAAAAAATAGTTCCTTTCAGTTGAACATTAGAGCAACACCTTCATTTTCTTTTCAAGAGATAAAAAAAACATCTCAAGAAAAATCTCAAGTATCACCCCCCTCCACATTTACTTCACACCATCCTAATACCGATGTAACACCTGGCTCTAAAAACTCAGGCGCCCTCTTATCTATAATGAGCTGTAAAACACTGGCTGGGATTTTTCTTTTGCCATGTTCTTTTGTTGGTGCTTGCTGTTGCTATCCATTATCCAGTCCAGGGCTGCCTTCTTCTGCTTGTTCACACATGCATTATGGAAAACACTGTATTAGAGCCCACTGACACCTCACTCAAAAAGCTGAAGAGCACAAAGAAAACTGCAGTGAAGTTTGTGTGCTACAGCTTTTTAGTTTGCTTCTCCAGCCTAGTGGACAGCAACCTTGCTTCCCTATAGAACATGTATACTAGAGTAACAATATCAGGCTTCTGGAAAACAACTTTGTGTACTGGAGCAGCAGTCATGCTTCAAAAGCAGGGGACTGGGTTTTAGAGCAGGTTTTAAAGCTTAACTTTGGGTTCTACAATAACAAAAGCAGGGCACTGTTTTAGAGCTGCAATCTGGGTTCCTAGACAATCGTTCGTCAGTTCTGAAGAAGGACCCAAGTTTAAAGCATGAAACATAACATGCTCCAGCCTAACATTTTGGATTTCGGACAAGAACATGGGGTTTTTGAAAAGCAGCCATTATTCACAGGGAAACAAAGATTTCCGGCTTTTAAAGAACATTTAGTAGTTTATAAACTAACAGCTTGTGTTATTAAGCAGCATTTTAAAGCCATGTTCACTGGTTTCAGAAATAATTTTACAATATCATAATATTAGGTACTCACTTTAGAGAGCACTTCAGGCTTTCCAATGGTCAACATTCACTGGATTGTAAAGCCATATTCACTGGGTTCTACAGCAGCGTCCAAAGTTTTAAAGCAGCACCTTAAAATTGTAAAGTCAGATTCAGATTCAGTTCTAGAATATCACCTTGTATCTATCTAAAGCAGCATCCACTGGGTTCTATAGCATCGCTATGAGTTCTAGAACATGTGTCCTTTGGTCCTAGACCAATAAGGAGTAATGTATACGGACACATTATCTGGGTTATGGAGTAATAGGGTTCCACAGGGCTCATTCATTGTGTTGTCTGCTGTATGTTGTGTTTGCATCAGTTGCCTCTGAATGCATGACTCGGTCTGGACAGCAGCTACTTTATGCTGTCGATCTCTCACCTGGAGTGCACTGAAGGGAAATAAATAGGAATGTAATACAGGTAGAGGAGCTTGCCTATGGAACTGCAAGCTGAAGAAATAGAGGAGTGCTCTTATCTGCATCTCTGCGTCTCTCTCTTTCTCACTCTCTTCGCCACCTCCCCTATACCTGTCAGTGTCATGCGGAAGGTACAAACATCCAGCCCTGAGCGGGTGGGGAAGTCTGGCTCCGTACCATGCTTGTCACACTTTGTCAGGCCTTTTCCAACATCGACTTAAGGTCTCCTCCTTCTACCTTCTTTCTGCATGGCAAATTATAAAACATGTTGCTGAGGTTCCAAACATTCACCATCAAACCATCTGCAAGAAGTCACAGTTGTCGTGTACCTGTCATAAATAAGAGAGTCATCACGCCAATGGTGACAAAACCTCGTCGCCTCTGCAGGCCCCAGAGCCACCGGGGAGCGCCGCGCTAACACGAGCCAGAGCTGATGCTCATCATTAATTCAGGAGCGCAGTAGTTCATGCAAAAAAACTCTCCACTGTTCATTTCTACCAGCTAAGACTGTGCGATGTGCTCCAGTGGAGAGGTGGATGCATTCGGCCTTGATACGTCCTGAACCCTGTCTGAATGAATAGCATAGACTTTACAGGAAACACTGAAGCAGAGCACATACAGTATATAAACATACACACAATGTCGATGGTGCCTAAGTCTTTTCTGAAGGACTTGATGAGAGGAAATACCCAATGCCTCACATGCACATGCACTATCAAAAGTTTGGGAGCAACTTGCATTTCTAATAATATTCCATTTTCACAATACATTTCCATATATGGAGAAATGCCCTGCAAAGAATTTGCTGGCATGAAAGAACTATTTAGGTTTAATGTTAAGTTGTTGATCAAGGTTCATATTTAAAGCCTTTACATAGCAGTAGACCATCAAGCACTTTTAGGCCTGAGGTATGAAACCTTTTTAAAAGAGTGGAATGATGCATAGGCACCACTCTGTGCAGAAGTTTGTGCTTTTGCCTCATGCTAGGAAGGTTTTGGGTTCAGTTTCCAGATAGGGTGGAGTTTTGTGGAGTTTGTATGTTTTCCCAGTCCATAGAGATGCTCTCAAAGGTAAACTGAAAATGCTAAATTGCCCACCTGGCATGAGCTGGCCATGAGTGTGCGTCTGCTTGTTGCCGCCTTCCCCCTGCTGCTGGTGTAGGATCCAGCACCTCTTGCAACCCTGGTTACAACCCATGCAACTTAGATGGCTTGAATGATGCACAGTAAACAGAAGTTTTCATGGACAATCACCATTGTTTTTGCTTACTTCTATTGTGGCAGGTGGTAAAAATAAAAAAGAGAGAAAAGCAAACTGTACTGATTGCAGATTGCGACTGCTACAAAACACTGCGGGAGTTTGATCGTAGGCATTTTTGTAGTAAATAAACATTTGGTGATTTCGGGGCTTCTCTCCTGAACATGGACAGATCTGCCTTAGGTGATTCAGCTTACCACAGAAAATATGAACATACCCACACTTACAAGGCCATATTATGTAAACATGTGACCTGTCAAATTGCTGCACTTGCAAACGTTCCGCAGCAGCACCAAAAGAAATGAATATTATCACAGCTATCTGTTTTTCTTGTTTTCTCACATTTTGGCATTTCAAGGCCAGTGCTAATCATGCTTTGCCACTTTGATTTAGTATGTATTAAAAAAAAACAACAAAAATGATATATACTATACTGTGCAATTGTCTTGAACCACCCTTCTTTTATATTGTGCTAGGAAAATGAGACAAAAGGTGTAATAATTCATTGCATGTGCAAACATAGTTGTAAATACATTATAAAGGCAAAGAGTTTGAATAGTTTTAATGTGCTTTTAATATTAGGACACAGTGATTCTTCAACCCCTTCTGAACCCTCTCTCTCTCAGAAATTCTTCTAGGCATCTTCAGGAGTTGTTCTCCATGCTTCTTGAAGGACATTCCAAAGCTATTCTTTGGATGTTGGTTGCCTTTTGTTCTGTTTCTCCGTCAAGATGATGCCACACTGCCTCAGTAATAAAGACCTGGTCTGGTACTGGACTGAAAATGGGAACCAAAATCTTTGAAAGCCCTTCAGGAGAGCTGAAGTTCTATTCCTTAACAAGTTGGGCTCTTTGGAAAATTATTTACCAGTCATTCTTAAACAATCTTGAATGAAATAACTGCATAAACATCACTTATTTCCATGTACACAGTAAAGCTAAAAAGAAACCCAGAAGTCTCAGCACTGTTCAAGCTGAAGCTGCTGTTTGACACTAATATCCACCATCTGTTGAAGCGGAAATGTTTTTTTTTTTTTTTTAATCTTCGTGAATCGTTTTTCAGCAGATGTGTGTTTTATTTGAATGATGGATTTCCACTGTCATGATTATAAATGGAACGGAAGCTTGCCTGTCCTCCCTCCCACTTTCTCTCTGTTCCATGAGGCTTCTTTTTTTTTTTTTTTTTTTTTTTTTTCCGGGGGGGGGGGCATCATTGGGGCTTTGAGCAATACACTGTCCACACAAGAAAACTTACAAGCCCTAAGTAGATTTTTTGGCGTGCCTGTGCTGAGACAAACTCTCTAAGTTAGGGCACTTTCTGGAATCGTTTGAAGTAAAAGGATGCAGAAAACAAGCAACTCATTAAATTCGACTGATGCATAGTAGTTTAACGATAAGCAATCAAAGATTTGTCTCTAACGGGCCTTTGAATTGGTTCCCTGTCTTAGTTCTCTTCAGCAGCATTGATTAAGGAATAATAAGCAGGATGTTGATGAGGGAAACACAGGCCAGGTCTACTGGTGTTTATCACCAATTTATCTGCCCACTCTAATGATTTATTCCACCTGGAGCTAGGCTGTTCATCATCAGCATACATCAGTGCGTCCACGGCTGGTCATAAGTTTAGAGGCATCCAGGTTATGAAATGCTTTTAATAAACTGATACTTTTCCATAAAAGTGTTGGGTGGTGGTGGTCGAGTGGTAGGGAACTTGCCTACCGACCTACGGCTCAAGAGGTCCCAGGTTTGAATCCTACCTCTGGCACTGCTAAAACCAATGTGCTGCTGTTCTTTAGGTCATTGCTGTTTTCAAAAGTAAACTTTCGCTCCAGCCTGAGGTCCTGAGCATGCTGGAAATGTTTTTGACCGAGGACTGCTTTACAATATTATGCATTCAGTGTATACTGACTAGTTTCCAAGTTCCTATCAAAGTAAAGCATCTCAATAACATGATTCCCTCATGCTGTTTTGGACTGTAGGGATAGTATTAATGGTAAAGCCACTCAGCATATTTTGGTGGAGTGCTGCACTGATGGTTTTCCTTCTTTCCTTCTATAAGCTTATCCAATGTCCATAGTGCAACTTAAGATCTCATTCATAGTGACCGTTGGGTTCTATTTTACCTGTAAGTCCCTTCATATTGGAAAACTGTTGGTAGTTTCAAATGCATTTCATTGGAAATCGATGGCCATCTGTCCAAGTTTTCTCTCTCATATACACTATATAACTGTGAGACCTTGTGTGTGCATTGTGTGTCCAAATGTTATATAATAAATTCATTTCAGCACAAATCACAAAAGGATTTGTATCAAGTTTTTAAGGACCATTGATAGAAGAGCTCAACTGCAAGTGTCATAAAGAAAGGTTTTGATAATTATATAAATGAGATTTCCATCATTATTTTTCTAATAAATGAAAACTCCAAAAACCTGTTTTTTGCCTTTTCATCATAGAGTATTGGATGTAGATTGATTAGAAAATAATTGGAATCCATTTTAAGAGTCTGAAACTGTAACAAAATGTTCAGAACCTGAAAGGGTTTTAAAACTTGAAAAGAAAGCAGAAAGAGTGTCACTTTTATTGTGGAAACAATTTATGTTTTCAGTCCAAAAAGGAGGTTAATAATACTTTATGCCATTGCTAGGTACTAAAATATTTAAATATTTAAATTGTAATTACTGAATTAATGTGACTGAATGATGAAAAAAAAAATCTAAATGTTACATCTGAACAGAGAGGTTTGATGCAGGTGGAAGTGTGTGTGTGTGTGTGTGTGTGTGTGTGTGTGTGTGTGTGTGTGTGTG
>CM029386.1:298800-306192 GCA_017165825.1 Hepsetus odoe | reverse complement strand
CACACACACACACACACACACACACACACACACACACACACACACACACTTCCACCTGCATCAAACCTCTCTGTTCAGATGTAACATTTAGATTTTTTTTTTCATCATTCAGTCACATTAATTCAGTAATTACAATTTAAATATTTAAATATTTTAGTACCTAGCAATGGCATAAAGTATTATTAACCTCCTTTTTGGACTGAAAACATAAATTGTTTCCACAATAAAAGTGACACTCTTTCTGCTTTCTTTTCAAGTTTTAAAACCCTTTCAGGTTCTGAACATTTTGTTACAGTTTCAGACTCTTAAAATGGATTCCAATTATTTTCTAATCAATCTACATCCAATACTCTATGATGAAAAGGCAAAAAACAGGTTTTTGGAGTTTTCATTTATTAGAAAAATAATGATGGAAATCTCATTTATATAATTATCAAAACCTTTCTTTATGACACTTGCAGTTGAGCTCTTCTATCAATGGTCCTTAAAAACTTGATACAAATCCTTTTGTGATTTGTGCTGAAATGAATTTATTATATAACATTTGGACACACAATGCACACACAAGGTCTCACAGTTATATAGTGTATATGAGAGAGAAAACTTGGACAGATGGCCATCGATTTCCAATGAAATGCATTTGAAACTACCAACAGTTTTCCAATATGAAGGGACTTACAGGTAAAATAGAACCCAACGGTCACTATGAATGAGATCTTAAGTTGCACTATGGACATTGGATAAGCTTATAGAAGGAAAGAAGGAAAACCATCAGTGCAGCACTCCACCAAAATATGCTGAGTGGCTTTACCATTAATACTATCCCTACAGTCCAAAACAGCATGAGGGAATCATGTTATTGAGATGCTTTACTTTGATAGGAACTTGGAAACTAGTCAGTATACACTGAATGCATAATATTGTAAAGCAGTCCTCGGTCAAAAACATTTCCAGCATGCTCAGGACCTCAGGCTGGAGCGAAAGTTTACTTTTGAAAACAGCAATGACCTAAAGAACAGCAGCACATTGGTTTTAGCAGTGCCAGAGGTAGGATTCAAACCTGGGACCTCTTGAGCCGTAGGTCGGTAGGCAAGTTCCCTACCACTCGACCACCACCACCCAACACTTTTATGGAAAAGTATCAGTTTATTAAAAGCATTTCATAACCTGGATGCCTCTAAACTTATGACCAGCCGTGGACGCACTGATGTATGCTGATGATGAACAGCCTAGCTCCAGGTGGAATAAATCATTAGAGTGGGCAGATAAATTGGTGATAAACACCAGTAGACCTGGCCTGTGTTTCCCTCATCAACATCCTGCTTATTATTCCTTAATCAATGCTGCTGAAGAGAACTAAGACAGGGAACCAATTCAAAGGCCCGTTAGAGACAAATCTTTGATTGCTTATCGTTAAACTACTATGCATCAGTCGAATTTAATGAGTTGCTTGTTTTCTGCATCCTTTTACTTCAAACGATTCCAGAAAGTGCCCTAACTTAGAGAGTTTGTCTCAGCACAGGCACGCCAAAAAATCTACTTAGGGCTTGTAAGTTTTCTTGTGTGGACAGTGTATTGCTCAAAGCCCCAATGATGCCCCCCCCCCCGGAAAAAAAAAAAAAAAAAAAAAAAAAAGAAGCCTCATGGAACAGAGAGAAAGTGGGAGGGAGGACAGGCAAGCTTCCGTTCCATTTATAATCATGACAGTGGAAATCCATCATTCAAATAAAACACACATCTGCTGAAAAACGATTCACGAAGATTAAAAAAAAAAAAAAAACATTTCCGCTTCAACAGATGGTGGATATTAGTGTCAAACAGCAGCTTCAGCTTGAACAGTGCTGAGACTTCTGGGTTTCTTTTTAGCTTTACTGTGTACATGGAAATAAGTGATGTTTATGCAGTTATTTCATTCAAGATTGTTTAAGAATGACTGGTAAATAATTTTCCAAAGAGCCCAACTTGTTAAGGAATAGAACTTCAGCTCTCCTGAAGGGCTTTCAAAGATTTTGGTTCCCATTTTCAGTCCAGTACCAGACCAGGTCTTTATTACTGAGGCAGTGTGGCATCATCTTGACGGAGAAACAGAACAAAAGGCAACCAACATCCAAAGAATAGCTTTGGAATGTCCTTCAAGAAGCATGGAGAACAACTCCTGAAGATGCCTAGAAGAATTTCTGAGAGAGAGAGGGTTCAGAAGGGGTTGAAGAATCACTGTGTCCTAATATTAAAAGCACATTAAAACTATTCAAACTCTTTGCCTTTATAATGTATTTACAACTATGTTTGCACATGCAATGAATTATTACACCTTTTGTCTCATTTTCCTAGCACAATATAAAAGAAGGGTGGTTCAAGACAATTGCACAGTATAGTATATATCATTTTTGTTGTTTTTTTTTAATACATACTAAATCAAAGTGGCAAAGCATGATTAGCACTGGCCTTGAAATGCCAAAATGTGAGAAAACAAGAAAAACAGATAGCTGTGATAATATTCATTTCTTTTGGTGCTGCTGCGGAACGTTTGCAAGTGCAGCAATTTGACAGGTCACATGTTTACATAATATGGCCTTGTAAGTGTGGGTATGTTCATATTTTCTGTGGTAAGCTGAATCACCTAAGGCAGATCTGTCCATGTTCAGGAGAGAAGCCCCGAAATCACCAAATGTTTATTTACTACAAAAATGCCTACGATCAAACTCCCGCAGTGTTTTGTAGCAGTCGCAATCTGCAATCAGTACAGTTTGCTTTTCTCTCTTTTTTATTTTTACCACCTGCCACAATAGAAGTAAGCAAAAACAATGGTGATTGTCCATGAAAACTTCTGTTTACTGTGCATCATTCAAGCCATCTAAGTTGCATGGGTTGTAACCAGGGTTGCAAGAGGTGCTGGATCCTACACCAGCAGCAGGGGGAAGGCGGCAACAAGCAGACGCACACTCATGGCCAGCTCACGCCAGGTGGGCAATTTAGCATTTTCAGTTTACCTTTGAGAGCATCTCTATGGACTGGGAAAACATACAAACTCCACAAAACTCCACCCTATCTGGAAACTGAACCCAAAACCTTCCTAGCATGAGGCAAAAGCACAAACTTCTGCACAGAGTGGTGCCTATGCATCATTCCACTCTTTTAAAAAGGTTTCATACCTCAGGCCTAAAAGTGCTTGATGGTCTACTGCTATGTAAAGGCTTTAAATATGAACCTTGATCAACAACTTAACATTAAACCTAAATAGTTCTTTCATGCCAGCAAATTCTTTGCAGGGCATTTCTCCATATATGGAAATGTATTGTGAAAATGGAATATTATTAGAAATGCAAGTTGCTCCCAAACTTTTGATAGTGCATGTGCATGTGAGGCATTGGGTATTTCCTCTCATCAAGTCCTTCAGAAAAGACTTAGGCACCATCGACATTGTGTGTATGTTTATATACTGTATGTGCTCTGCTTCAGTGTTTCCTGTAAAGTCTATGCTATTCATTCAGACAGGGTTCAGGACGTATCAAGGCCGAATGCATCCACCTCTCCACTGGAGCACATCGCACAGTCTTAGCTGGTAGAAATGAACAGTGGAGAGTTTTTTTGCATGAACTACTGCGCTCCTGAATTAATGATGAGCATCAGCTCTGGCTCGTGTTAGCGCGGCGCTCCCCGGTGGCTCTGGGGCCTGCAGAGGCGACGAGGTTTTGTCACCATTGGCGTGATGACTCTCTTATTTATGACAGGTACACGACAACTGTGACTTCTTGCAGATGGTTTGATGGTGAATGTTTGGAACCTCAGCAACATGTTTTATAATTTGCCATGCAGAAAGAAGGTAGAAGGAGGAGACCTTAAGTCGATGTTGGAAAAGGCCTGACAAAGTGTGACAAGCATGGTACGGAGCCAGACTTCCCCACCCGCTCAGGGCTGGATGTTTGTACCTTCCGCATGACACTGACAGGTATAGGGGAGGTGGCGAAGAGAGTGAGAAAGAGAGAGACGCAGAGATGCAGATAAGAGCACTCCTCTATTTCTTCAGCTTGCAGTTCCATAGGCAAGCTCCTCTACCTGTATTACATTCCTATTTATTTCCCTTCAGTGCACTCCAGGTGAGAGATCGACAGCATAAAGTAGCTGCTGTCCAGACCGAGTCATGCATTCAGAGGCAACTGATGCAAACACAACATACAGCAGACAACACAATGAATGAGCCCTGTGGAACCCTATTACTCCATAACCCAGATAATGTGTCCGTATACATTACTCCTTATTGGTCTAGGACCAAAGGACACATGTTCTAGAACTCATAGCGATGCTATAGAACCCAGTGGATGCTGCTTTAGATAGATACAAGGTGATATTCTAGAACTGAATCTGAATCTGACTTTACAATTTTAAGGTGCTGCTTTAAAACTTTGGACGCTGCTGTAGAACCCAGTGAATATGGCTTTACAATCCAGTGAATGTTGACCATTGGAAAGCCTGAAGTGCTCTCTAAAGTGAGTACCTAATATTATGATATTGTAAAATTATTTCTGAAACCAGTGAACATGGCTTTAAAATGCTGCTTAATAACACAAGCTGTTAGTTTATAAACTACTAAATGTTCTTTAAAAGCCGGAAATCTTTGTTTCCCTGTGAATAATGGCTGCTTTTCAAAAACCCCATGTTCTTGTCCGAAATCCAAAATGTTAGGCTGGAGCATGTTATGTTTCATGCTTTAAACTTGGGTCCTTCTTCAGAACTGACGAACGATTGTCTAGGAACCCAGATTGCAGCTCTAAAACAGTGCCCTGCTTTTGTTATTGTAGAACCCAAAGTTAAGCTTTAAAACCTGCTCTAAAACCCAGTCCCCTGCTTTTGAAGCATGACTGCTGCTCCAGTACACAAAGTTGTTTTCCAGAAGCCTGATATTGTTACTCTAGTATACATGTTCTATAGGGAAGCAAGGTTGCTGTCCACTAGGCTGGAGAAGCAAACTAAAAAGCTGTAGCACACAAACTTCACTGCAGTTTTCTTTGTGCTCTTCAGCTTTTTGAGTGAGGTGTCAGTGGGCTCTAATACAGTGTTTTCCATAATGCATGTGTGAACAAGCAGAAGAAGGCAGCCCTGGACTGGATAATGGATAGCAACAGCAAGCACCAACAAAAGAACATGGCAAAAGAAAAATCCCAGCCAGTGTTTTACAGCTCATTATAGATAAGAGGGCGCCTGAGTTTTTAGAGCCAGGTGTTACATCGGTATTAGGATGGTGTGAAGTAAATGTGGAGGGGGGTGATACTTGAGATTTTTCTTGAGATGTTTTTTTTATCTCTTGAAAAGAAAATGAAGGTGTTGCTCTAATGTTCAACTGAAAGGAACTATTTTTTTCATCTGGCAATGATTCCCATTATGCACAACAAAGCTAATTATTGACTAAAAAGTAGCACGTGAGAGGAACAGGTTAGGTAGAGTAAGATCTTTAACCCTTTCATCTCACGTGAACCTGAAAGCTAGTATATTGCCTTTTGCATCACATTGCAGAGCCTGCAGGGCATCCATACTGAAAACATCAAGTCAAAATGCAGTCAAACTACAGATCAGCTAAGAACCTAGACTTCAGAAACAAGCTGGATTTTATTTACCTCTAATAAAATGAATTTATATAATAAGGATACTCATTTTACCTTTTACAGATAAACAAAAATAACTGCTGCATCAAAACTGTTGGCATCACTGTCTAAATCTTACTACTCATTTGTTAATATAACGATTTTCTTTTCTTCACCAGCGATAGTTTCTGCTCAAGCAGTTTTGGTGTTTAAATGAAAGGCTTAACAGCAGTAGCCTATTGCATCATACAGCATCATGCTGCTGCTGCAGACAGGTTTATTACGACAGGAGTGGTTTGGTTTTATCTTATCACCTGCTGTTAGAGGAGAGTTTAGAAGTCACAGTTAGAATGTTGAAATGTGATACTAACTGGTACCAAAAGTGAAGAAATTCAATAAATAGTGTAGTTTTTAAACTAAAGTATAGCTGAAGTGAGCTGAAGTTGGTATTTACTTTTCTTCAGTTTTTGTGAAAGGGCTCAGCCATTAGATCAGTGTTTTGGTATAAGTTATGAAAATAGCTGAGCACTACATTATGCTTTTAGCTTCATCTCTCTCTCTCTCTCTCTCTCTCTCTCTCTCTCTGTCTCTCTNAAAAAGGTTTCATACCTCAGGCCTAAAAGTGCTTGATGGTCTACTGCTATGTAAAGGCTTTAAATATGAACCTTGATCAACAACTTAACATTAAACCTAAATAGTTCTTTCATGCCAGCAAATTCTTTGCAGGGCATTTCTCCATATATGGAAATGTATTGTGAAAATGGAATATTATTAGAAATGCAAGTTGCTCCCAAACTTTTGATAGTGCATGTGCATGTGAGGCATTGGGTATTTCCTCTCATCAAGTCCTTCAGAAAAGACTTAGGCACCATCGACATTGTGTGTATGTTTATATACTGTATGTGCTCTGCTTCAGTGTTTCCTGTAAAGTCTATGCTATTCATTCAGACAGGGTTCAGGACGTATCAAGGCCGAATGCATCCACCTCTCCACTGGAGCACATCGCACAGTCTTAGCTGGTAGAAATGAACAGTGGAGAGTTTTTTTGCATGAACTACTGCGCTCCTGAATTAATGATGAGCATCAGCTCTGGCTCGTGTTAGCGCGGCGCTCCCCGGTGGCTCTGGGGCCTGCAGAGGCGACGAGGTTTTGTCACCATTGGCGTGATGACTCTCTTATTTATGACAGGTACACGACAACTGTGACTTCTTGCAGATGGTTTGATGGTGAATGTTTGGAACCTCAGCAACATGTTTTATAATTTGCCATGCAGAAAGAAGGTAGAAGGAGGAGACCTTAAGTCGATGTTGGAAAAGGCCTGACAAAGTGTGACAAGCATGGTACGGAGCCAGACTTCCCCACCCGCTCAGGGCTGGATGTTTGTACCTTCCGCATGACACTGACAGGTATAGGGGAGGTGGCGAAGAGAGTGAGAAAGAGAGAGACGCAGAGATGCAGATAAGAGCACTCCTCTATTTCTTCAGCTTGCAGTTCCATAGGCAAGCTCCTCTACCTGTATTACATTCCTATTTATTTCCCTTCAGTGCACTCCAGGTGAGAGATCGACAGCATAAAGTAGCTGCTGTCCAGACCGAGTCATGCATTCAGAGGCAACTGATGCAAACACAACATACAGCAGACAACACAATGAATGAGCCCTGTGGAACCCTATTACTCCATAACCCAGATAATGTGTCCGTATACATTACTCCTTATTGGTCTAGGACCAAAGGACACATGTTCTAGAACTCATAGCGATGCTATAGAACCCAGTGGATGCTGCTTTAGATAGATACAAGGTGATATTCTAGAA
>CM029386.1:288800-293800 GCA_017165825.1 Hepsetus odoe | reverse complement strand
GCAGTTTACGGTGAATGATAATCAGATAAAGAACTGAAAAGATAGAATCAGACAAGAAAAGAACATGTTGTAAGTGTTATGAATAATAGGATTTCTACACCTCTTCATTATGCTGGGTTTCTGTGGCTCTTTCACTTCTGTAGTGGAATTCTAACAATTAAAAGAGAGAGAGAGGGAGAGAGAGAGAGAGATTGCCAACTTATTCCATCAAAGGCAATTTAATGCTCCACTGCCCTCTAAGTTATGACACATTTGCCTCTCTAACAAGCGACTCTTGGGTGCCGCAGAACATGACACCCAGTGTGTGTGTGTGTGTGTGTGTGTGTGTGTGTGTGTGTGCGTGTGTGTGTGCGTGTGTGTGTGCGTGTGTGTGTGCGTGTGTGTGTGTACAGCGAGTTGGGTGTTAGGGCATGATGACAGACTCTCTCCACAGAGATGGTCAACACTGTCCATCCCTTGCTGCTATTATATTAGCAGCAAAAGCAAACTAGAATAACTGTTCACCCTCATACGTGGCACATGCAATACTTTTGAATAATCATATATGGCTCATTCTTTTACAGATATAGGAAATCGCCTGTTTAGAATTAGAATTAGGCCTAATGACGGGTGTAGAAGATTTTCTGTTTAGCATAATGTTTGATCAGCCATTCTTCCTGACAGTTTAGCCCCACCCATTCTTACTGAAGTGATGTGGTGTTCCTGCAGATGTAGGGAAAACCCTGAAAATGAGCTGATTTACATTTATCAGCCTTAAAGATATAGTAAAAGAAAGGGCCACTTTAAGGCTACTCAGACACAACAGATGAAGATCTTTTAATTGCCAGGTTGAGTAGGTGTGCTTCAGTATACATTTACATTTATCAAATGCTCTTCTCCAGGGCCTTACATCAGAGCTTCATATCCATGTCTGTTCTTCACTTACTGATCAGCTTTCCCAGGCATGGAGCAAATTTATAATCCCTGTAACTGACTGAAGGAAAAGAAGTCATTCTCTGCAATCAAAAGATTTTTGATTTTTTTGAACCAAACCGTTCAGCTGGACACCAGTCCCTAGAGGGTGAGAATTGTGCACCGCTGTTTTAAGGGATTGGGAATAATCTGATTGAAAGTTGTGCACCATTACTTTAGCAATATCTCAGAAAGTGCGATGGCTAATGAGGTTGCTTTTAATGCATACATTGATAAACTGTCTTTGTGCCCTGAAGCTGAATGCTGAATGAATGAGTCTTCCAGAACAAAAAAGTCACATCTAGGGGGCAATTTAGCTTCTCCAATACATCTGGCATGCATGTCCTTGGAAGGTCCCAGTGAAGAAAGCGCTCACTGACTGGGAATCAAACACAGAACCTTCTGGCTGTGAGATGACAGCACTACCCACTGCATCAATTTATAATCGCTCTGACATTATAATGAATTTGATAAACAGTTCTTGTGAGTACAGTCCTCTTTTACCATGCCTTCTCAATTTCGAGGACTGCAGCACCAAGTGGACTGTGGTAGAACTGCTAAAAGGCTTTTGAATATCTTTGGTTGATTTTTTTTATCACAAACATAATTTGAGCAAATTCATTTGAATTAATGACAAATAACTGTTGGCCTATTGTACTACATGTATTTAATGAGGTCAAGCTCTCTGATTGATTTAGCAAAATGCATGACATAGCTAGCTAAGTTCCTTGCCCTGTTTTGGCCACATGGAATTTATCCATCATGAATAATAAAGGTAAACTATTTTTAAATTTTTTTTTATAGTTTCGTTTTTATTTTTTTTCAGTCTAGCAAACACAGTTTTGAAATTGTTGTACATTTATTCTCATTTTGAACAATCGGGAATCGGGAATTAAATCTTCTTGTGGGTTGTGGAAAATCTTCTAATGGGTTGTGTGGGATTTAATTATTTAGTTCAAAAGTTTAAGTGGACAACATGAAATTTATATTTTTCACTCATTTCACCCCCCCAGATTTTCTGTTTGGCATAATGTTGGATCATCCAATCTTCCTGACAGATTAGCCCTAACCATTCATACTGAAGTGATGTGAAGTGTTCCTGCAGATAAATGAAAATGAGCTGATTTACATTTATCAGCCTTAAAGATATAATGAAAGAAAGGGCCACTTTAAGGCTACTCAGACACACCAGATGAATCATCTTTTGATTGCCAGGTGTGCTTCAGTTTCAGAAAATCTTCTAATGGGCTGTGTGGGATTTAACTATTTACTTCAAAAGTTTAAGTGGACAACATGAAATGTATTTATTCAGTTCGCCCCCGATTTTCTGCTTAACCCCCCCATTTTCCATAATACATTTTATCAATTATTTTCTCTTCTTGGGATTTTCTTGTGCTTGTGACAGCTCATGTTTATCTGCTTTTTTGATTGCTAGTTGTAATGTAATCATTAATAACAGATTGTAGATAAAAAGCTATTAGTGTTTAAAGTGGCCCTGTGCTCGCTCTGACCGCCACGTTACTAAATATTCAATACAGCTTGGCTATATCCTTTATAATGGTTATTAAAGACAGTTAAACATCGCTCTCCCCAGGTATTACTCTGTGGATCTATGATGTGCCGACACATAGTAAGCTGAAATTACAGTCATTACTGAGTGAGAGAGAAAGAGAGAGAGAGAGAGAGAGAGGGAGGGAGAGAAGGAGGGAGAGAAGGAGGGAGAGAGGATCTATAATTATACTCTCTAGGGAAAATCCATGTTCAGTTTTATTATCAAATTTCTCCAGGCTTCAGATACTGATCAAAGCAAAGTGAACAAATCTCTCTCTCTCATTCCTCTCTTACTTCCTTTTCTCTCCCTCCGCCCCTGTCTCACCCTCTTTTTCTCTGTTCTGTTCTTTTCTTTCTATCTTTTTCCTCTCCACCCTACCATCACTCTCTCTCTCTCTCTCTCTCTCGCTCTCTCTCTCTCTCTCTCTCTCTCTCTCTCTCTCTCTCTCTCTCTCCAGAGGAAACTGGACTTTACAGTTTGTATTTTTTTTTTTCCTTTTTTTGTAAATGCAAATGTTCTCCATTACAGTGTTACCTGACCCAAATGTTCGTAACCCACAGGAGCCTGTCTGCTTAAAGCCATAATGAGATACCGTCCATCCGCTTCATGTCCAAGGTAGCAACAGTTTGTCAGCTTGTATTTACAGTTCATGTGTTTGCAGATGAGAATTTCGGTTAGTGAGCTCGTGTTAAAAAGCCCTCAATAAAATAGTTAATTAGAACACATCTGCATGATCCAGCTTTCCACAATAATAACATCATGCAAAGTCTCATGCACAGTGCGGTCTAACATGGTAGCGGTAGTCTGATGCTTTACAAATGCTTTGCTGTTTTGCTGCTTCAAGGCCACGGCCAGGGTGACTTGTCTGCATCAAGGGAAGGATGACATCAGGTCTCTACCAGATAGTTCTACAGGAGAATATTTGGTTATTAGTCCATGACCTGAAGCTCAGGCTTCATTCAGTAATATAGCAGGACAATCAAAAGCATAAGAGCAATTACACTTCTAAAAAACTCTGGAGCGGTCTAGTCAATGTCCTGAAGGCCTGAACCCCACTGAGAGGTTGTAGCAGGGCCTGAATAGGCCAATTAATTTCAGCTGTGTAGAGTACAATTGGGCAAAAATTCTCCACATTAATTACAGTTGCTGTTAAAGATATTACAAGAGAATTTTAAAAGAAGGGGCAGTCACTTTCTCAAAAGGGTGATATAGCTGAGATGTGTTTTTTTTTTTTCATTTGAAGCTGTGTGTTGTGTTTACTGATAGAGTTTGGTATTTATTGTTTTGGAGGTTAAAAATTGTGGTTATCATGAAGGGGCAAAACACCCTGTTTAGAGTTCATTGTTTCTGTACCATCACATAACTTTCTATATCTCTACATTAGAGATGCACAATGACATGGGAATCATATTGGTATCGGCAGATATTCACTTAAAAAATAGCACTGGATAGATATTCAGATTATTGAAGTAGTTGATAAAGCATTTTTGTGCTCTGGAAAGGCAGAATATTTAGTTGGTGCTGAAATACTGTTCTAAAATTCTTAATTTTTCTAATTTCAGCCCATTTTTAAGCACAAATATATCTGCATTTTTCTAATACAGGTAAATGAAGTCACTATTTCTGTATTTTAAAAAAAGTGTTTTTTGAATCAGCAACGGCAGAAATGTATCAGTAATTGACAGTTACAAATCCAACGTGCCTCCTTAATCTACGCATACATATTTTTAGATAGTTCTCATCTATTTCTCTCATTTTTTTTAGAATGATCAAGAAGTTTGTGTTTTGTACTCTTTTCCCCATAATATTCTCAATATAACTCCAGAAAACATCTCTATTTACCAAAAATAAACAGGCATTCAGGCCGAGATTAAAGTTGCTGGTTTGTTAGTTTAGAATCAAAGTGCATAGAAGGGATGGTGACATATTTTTGAGCAGTTATTCGAGGCATGTGATGATTTAGGGCATAGTTTGCATGATGCTTATGGTAGACTATAAACTGACATTACTTGTTAGCTGCATTTGCCTTTTAGCTCTGTTACGTCTTGGCTGATTGACTAAAGTCTGATGTCAGTTCTAATATTTGGAAAACTGATGGAGGAGCATTGCCTGTGTTTATCACTATGCAAATTCTCTCTGTGTGATGGAAAACAGGAACATTTTGCAGTTTTCATGTCTAACCTGTCTTCTCACCAAGAGGATAAATGCATTTTTTTTCTTAGTTTGGCACAGTACATAAAGGAGGCCTTTTTGGAGGTCAGGATTAGTTATGAGTTAGGTTAACACACACACACACACACACACACACACACACACACACACACACACATAGTTCTCTGAACTGTCTCTTATTCTGTAGTCTGACCCTGAATGTAGGTCAAACAGAGAACAGTAGCAGTGAGAGAAGAGTGGAGAGTGTGAATGTGTTTTCATGCATGTCTGTGTGTCTGTGTGTGTGTGTGTGTGTGTGTGTGTGTGTGTGTGTGTGTGTGTGTGT
>CM029386.1:276721-288300 GCA_017165825.1 Hepsetus odoe | reverse complement strand
CTCTCTCTCTCTCTCTCTCTCTCTCTCTCTCTCTCTCTCTCTCTCTCTTTCTCTCTCTCACTCTCCCAACTGGGAATCACCTAGCCCTGCCAGCCAAATCACTGACGTAGCAACAGTCTCCAACAGCCTGCCTGCCCATATGCCCAAAGCCTGTCTCTAACATTCAATATGACAGGACCAACAGAGTGCCACTTTAGGTGTCATTTCCAGGCTCAGTGACAATGTGACCAATATTTTCTGTATTTATTTATTTATTCAAGAGCGTGTGCATGTGCCCTCTGCGCCCTTGCACATCTTTGTTATTGTTCGGATGAGGCTTTGGCTTAAGCTATGCTAAATGTGGTCTTGTTATCACATAAAATCATCTGGATTAAATGCTTTCTGGCAGCGCTAAATCCTCCTTGTGTTCTCTTTCGTATCTCTCATTCTCCGTCTGTTGTTTCACCTTCATCACCTTCCCCCACACTACAAAGAATATCAATAGAAATCATCTTGAATCTAGCCTGTAAAATCTAAATGTAAAGTAGTATGCATATAATATATACATTCTTTTGCATTGTTTTAAGAATATTTTAAAATTTTTCTGTTAATTATTCCACTGGAAATTGTTTTTGTTAATTTCCAGAAATAGTGGTTGAAAGTAATGAAATGATGTGGCAATAAAATACAACCAAATAAAATGACTTAAAGTAAGCAACCAAGTAACTTAAACAAGTAACTAAAACAATCTTGATAGTCTTCAAACAACCACAATATGAAAATTATTAACTAGATTTAAGATCATTTCATTTGCCAGTTGTATTCACTGTTAGTGTCTTTCACTCTGCCTCTCCTTCACTGCCTCATGTCCACTCTCTCCTTGTCTCTCCTTTTCCCGCTTACTTTCCCTTCCCTTTTTCTTTCTCCTATCTGGCTGACTTAGCGGTAGCTCCTCTAATCTCTCGTGCTCCAATGGTGTGGCACACGTGGCGCCTCGCGGGTCCACAGATGCCTTCTGTCTGCGGGGCGACTTCCTGCGCAGGTGTGCCATGGGGCAGGGGCCGTGTGGGGTGCCACACAGGCATGCCAGGCTGGGCTAGGGGCCGCTAAAGCTCCCTCCATCCTGCTCCTAGTGCCACCCAAACAGTCCAACTGGGCCAGATGCTGCTTCACATTACTGTCTGCCTCCATCCACATCCGCTTTCTGCTGACTTGATCGAATTTTGATAGTTGTACTTTTCTCTGTCGCTTGGCATCTCTTAATCAATGTTAATTGCCCCCAATTAGCATATGTTAATTAATGATATTTACTTCAAATTAAAGGTATGAATGGTCCCAGAGGGTTTCCTGTTCATCTAATTAGAACCAATTAGCTGCAATTAACACGTGTAAATGAGACGCTATTGAGTCCAAAACAAACAGTGTGTAGCCTGCCTGATTCCCATGCAGTTTAACCTGGGCCGTGTGTGTGTGTGGTGGAGTGGCATGAGCCTCTGATGGTGCACACACACACACACAAACACACACACACACACACACACATACCCACACACCCACATACACACATTTGCTAAGAGCTGAGGGCAGGTTGGCAGCTCCATGCCCAGGATTCTGAGCGCTGCCATCTGACACTTCTCGGCAGCTTGCATGTTTTTCCTTTGCATTTCATAACGGATGGATCATGTAACACTTACACCATTATACTGGCTGGACAGTATGTTTAACGCTGATTTTTTTTCACTGGGGATTTCATTTTTGTCTTATTCTTATGCTTTATATGAAGTTGTAAGCTGTGTACAACAAAGTAAATGGTATTCTGAAACTACTTAATATCCTAAATAATGCACATTGGTCTTTAAACAGACAGTTATGGCTAACTAAACACAATATTAGGCAGTAACTTCCTGTGTATACCTTATTTGGTGTGATAATAGTCTTTCAGCTTAATCCATGGATATATATGTAAAATAAGAAAAGTAAAGAAAAAAAAATACATTTATGACAACAAGGAACTTTCTGATTCAGGGAAAGTGATGCTTATTTAAAGTGTTTCTTTTCCTGGATATTAAAACTCCAAAGAACCACTTTTTTCTTGCACAATCAGCCTTTGAGTTTGATTATGGCAGAGACACAGACAAGGTACCAATAAACAGGCAAAGTTGACATCAATAATTTCAATACATCGTCTCCATTTCTGAAAAGGTGCAGATTATTTCATTAGATTTTTTCCTCCATTTGGGACCTGAATAAGTGGGAAAAGCCTTTTTTGAAATCCAGGTTGAGAGCGAGCGTCTAATCTGAGTTTGCAGTTTTGGCGAGTGTTGACAGCAATCTGGCCCGGCGTGGTCTGGTAGTGCTGTATTAGTCTCCAGGTTTTACAGTGGAAATGGAGAGCGCCTCAGATACTTACCATTGTAACAATCGTGGGGTTTCTGAGCTCTGCGGCAGGGGAAGAAGCCGCTTTGTTCGGTGATAAGAGAAGAGGGAAATACACGCACAGAAAAGGCAATCCAAGGGGCTGAACAAATCTGCGAGCGGTATTATGGGATGGTAAACACGTCTGTTGGTAAGAGGCAGCGGATTTGCTGTTTCTTATTTTGGGGACGAGCTGCATTTGAAGAGGAGCACAAAGGGTGGAGGGGTGCAGGGGAGGAGGCAGAACCCCATCGGGACAGAGGAGAAGACTTGAGCGAGAGAATGAATTAAAAGGGCAAAAGAGGAGGAGAGAGCAAAGAATTATTTAATAGAAACTCCAGCCTCAGGCTGAATGCTAAGGATTTCTAAGCACAGTGCCCATGATCATCTCTTGCACAGGGCCAAACCACAAAGTGACATTTTTCATTTCCCTGTGCTTGGAAGCTGCGTCACACATGTGATGTAACCTGAACACATACAGGATCATCTGTTTGCCTGACTGTCTTAGATTGATATATAACCCTGGATTCTAGACATGCAGACAGATTTATTGTCTTGTCTTCTTTCAAATACACTTGTGCATGTCAGGCTAAATTTCAAAGCCAGTGACTTATATAAGACGTATAAATATGTTTTAATGCTGAAAGGTTGACTTTTTTTGGTCATTTCCTTACTTACGTTTTATTTTTTTTGTCTGAGGCCCACCTTCATATAGTGATAAAACATTTTCTCATGATCAAATTTGTCACCCAGGGAGATGCAGAACTACAGGCAAAACTCTGGGCTGCCCTAGTCGAGGGATAGGTTTTTGATGATTTCCCAAGAGAAAATAAGTACACAGCATTTACACAGTCCTGCTTAATTCAGATCATAATTTGTTTATTTGCTAAACTTATTATATTACTCTTGTATATTATTATAACCTACATGCAGCTGTATTTTTCCACTTTCTGGTGTGATTGTCATAAAGTGTTTAGAAATGCCTGTTTAGCTGTGATATGTGGACGGAAGCAGAGAGAAGAGGTTCATTAAATTGAAACAATGGTGATGTGATGTTTTTCCCTTTAGCACATGCAAAAAGACAAATGGAACATTTCCTAAAATTTTATAAATAACAGCCAGTCAAAGTATCATAATGCAAATTTCTCATTTATTGAAAGGCTCTGTAAAATATCATTTAATCAAATGCACGCAGCTTTACTATCATGATTTACATTCAACATTTTCTTTTCACATCATAATTAAACCAACTCCACAGCAATGCAACAATGCAAATGTATGAATATTATTTATTTCCTGTGTGATTAATTTCTGTAAGAAGAAATGAAAAACAGAAACGACACATTGAACTTTATATTAGAAATTAGATACATAAATCTCAATACTTGCAATAAACTATACACACACACACACACACACACACACACACAGTATCTGTCACAAAGTTTCATATACTGATGAGACTAAGATTAATCTCTGTCAAAATGTGGAAAACATATGCTCTTGTTCTAAAACATGCAAGTTCAACTGTGAAGCATGGTGTAGGTAGTGTCATGGCTTGGGCTTGTTTCTGGAACAGGCTCAATAAACTTTATTGATGATGTAACCATGATGAGAGCCGCAGAATCAGTCCTGAAATCTGCAGAACCATCTTGTCGGCCAATATACAGAGAAATGTGTCCAAAGTAACTGGGCATCAGCAAGGCAATTACTCAAAACCCACCACCAAGTTAACAAAGGACTTCATCAGATCAGATCAGATGTACATCAGATGTAAAAACGGGAAGTCAAGCATCATTTCCTAAACCAAATGATCATGCATTTAATCTCCTGAAGAGTAGAAAGAGAAATCCCCACAACTATAAGAAATGAAAGATACTGTGGAAAAGCCAGGGCAAATTAAGTGGGTGCTGATGAAGTTGCAGGGATATGCAACCAAATATTAGGGGTTGTTTATTTTGATATACTTCAAAACTTTATGTTATAATATTTTTGCTCACTGGATTTTTTTTTTAAACCACTGGAAGTTCAGATGTGAAAGATTTTAATCTAAATTCTAAAAACTGAGAAATAAATACTGAAAACCTGATGTGATCTGACTGCATGTTGTTTTATACACACACACAGACACACACACAAACATATGTGTGTGTGTAGGTGTGTGTGTGTGTGTGTGTGTGTATGTGTACGCTCTGCCTGGCTTCTCGCTAATGTTCTCTGTGTCTCAGCCTTAAGGAGGCTGAACTCTCACCCCTCCCTGCTGCTGCCGAACGGAGATAAAACTTTCCACTTTCCCCCCTCCATTTTTTTTCTCCAGCCGAGAATTACGTGAGGAAGTCGATAACAGAAACACAATCAGCTTTTACACAGAGGATTGGGCTCAGGTGAATAGCATGTCCCTTCTTTCAGAGCTGACACGCAGACAGTGTTATACAGCACACCTGTGGGCCCGAGGAGGACCACTTCATCCTATTGTGAACATGACCAATGAAGAAGAAATATCCTATCAAGCAAGCTTTTGTCTGTGTGGCGGTACATGCTGGAGAGCAGCATTTGGTCTGCTTCTTCCATCACCGTAAAGTGAAGCTCAATCTCGAGATCTCAATTATATTATCTTGTGCACAAGGTAGTTCTCAGGCATGTTATCGGCAGTAGATCAATTAATCATTCAATCTGAGTCTTGAAGTTCTGTTCTTGGTTTTATATCATTGTGGACTGACACACCTAGCTCTCTGTCTACTCTGTGACTCAGGATCTCAAGATTTGTACATTCATACATCATGCAAGTCATAACCAGGGCTTTGCAGCAATCAGTCAAAAAAGCAGGGGTCATAGGGTTTTTGCACTTTTTTGAGGGTCAAAATTACTTTGATTTGATTTGATTTGATTACATTAGCAGTTATTAAACAGCATGGGTTTTCAGAAATACCCCCTTAACTTGGACCTGTAAGGGTTGCCCTTGCTATTCATTCAAACTCTTTAATAATCTCTTCAACACTCCAGAGTATTTATAGAGTTGGAGAGCAATTTTAGCATAACAAACAGTGCTATAAATAGTTCAAAGAACAGGCAGGCATTGTCTGGAGTGTCTAAAACCCTATTTCTGATTCTTTTCCAATTCACTTTGATTAATTATTTTCTCTTTTGGTAAAGTTACTAATTTTCTCTTCTTTTTAAAAAAGATTTCCTGTGGCTCTATTATGATCTTCCCAGAACCCCTGAACTCATGCATTAAGAGAAAAAAGAGCATCATACTTGTGAAAGCATTAGGATCTAATATATTCACAGGCAGATGATTGGGATAATCCACGTTCAAATGCAGCCCTTGTACTCTGAGGTTTAAATGATATTGTATAGAAATGAGATTTCAGATTAAAAAGCATCTAAAACCTGATTTAATCTGTGCTTAATCAAACTCTTTCTCCTTAGCCAGAAGCTACAGTATCCCTTTCTCAGCATCCTTTTATTTATTCAGCCCTGATATAAAATGGAAAATTCTATGCACAATGCATCTATTATAATATAAAGTAACCCTGGCAAAGGAATACATTGGAGGTGATGGTGCCCCTGTGTACGAGGTAGGGCTTGATTCATGGAGCTTCACCAACACCATGGCAACTGTAACTGTCTGTCTGTCTATCTAAAACAGATATACAGTTATCTAGAAGCAGAGATGGGATTTATTTTACAAACTAATGCATACACATGAGGGGAGCCCTAATGACCACCTCTGCAGGTTTTTGGGGATGATTCGGGAAGCATGAGTGTGATCAACCTGCGATGCGCTGATAAGGGGATTCCTGAAGGCGTGATTAGATCTGGGGCATGTTTGTCTTCCAGTAACAGGGATTACATGATTTACTAGAGAGCCAGTCTCCTAGCAGTATGTGGGTGTTAATTCCCACCCACACCCTGAAGGGAGAGAACACATCCCAAAGGGAAAACATACTAAAGAGCTTGGGGATTTGTAAATAAGTCAGCATTGTGCAATGCATATCATGGTGATCTAATAATGCAGTGTATAGATCATATAATATACTAATAAACAAATATGCTCCTTAAGCTTTAGTGTATACTGTAAGTGTTTAGTGTATACTGTAATTGTTATCCTATATGTTTTTTTGGAGGAACCAGTTTCACCATTGATATTTTCTTGATATTTCTACTGGGCATAAAAAACTGTCTGGCTGAAACAATATGTACATCTTCCATCATGGAGAGGACAGAACATGTCAAGCTAAGTAGATGACTTCATGCAGTGGTGTTGGTTTTTGTGAAATCACAAAAACAGTACGTTGCAAAGTAACTATTGTTGGAGCAAAAACTGCATATAAGGAGCTTGTGGGCTGGGCAGTGAATGGTATGCTTTGAAATGTCGTTATACAATGGGCTATATTTAAACATATTTCCAAAACATTTCTATAAATATGTGCTTTATATAAGAGCAATCGTTATAACGTATAACATAGTATGATATAAAATACTCTACAAGTTCAAGTTCACAGTGAGCTGAACAACCTCTTTCATTTCAACAACTATTCATTGATTAGTGTTCAGTTCCAAAACCAGTACAGGTGACTTCCTTTTCTTCTTCTCAAGGACAGTGAAATTTAATTCACAGGTAATTTCTTCTCAGCACGTATGCTTGCTAAGATATGAATGCAATTTTTTTCCTGAGCTTTTTGAGATTGCTGCTTGTTCTCTTTTCTCAAGCAGGTGAGAATTGCTTCTCGACTGTTAGAAAAGTCTGATCAGCACTTGCGTCTGATTAGCATGGCTATAGTGATGCAACTCTTGGGGTGGTGTGGTTTGGTTTTTTGAGGTTGAGGCCTGCTTCAGTGGTCTCTGCCATCTGGACCCAGCAGAGCCAGGAAGAGGTCAAGGTGGGTGCTTTTCCCATGGCCCTGACCGCCTGTCAGCATGGCAGCATGCTAATTTATAGCCAGCAGCCACCACTCTGCCCCTGCCCTTCTCTGCCAGAAACTCGAGGGTGTGAAGATGCCAGCAGCATGCTTGGCTGAAGACAAATCAGCCCCCATTCCCTCGTAAAACACTCAGAGGTCATGACCTCCTCACCTTTTCAACTCCTTGCCACCACGGAGGTGCCTCCTCCACAACCCTGAGCGTGAGTCCCTGTGGTGCGTACCTGATGGCCCACTCATGCACATGCACTCAGGGGAAAAGGAACAAGGTAGCTGTCTCTGCACACAGACGACTATTTGCATGCCCACCCTCTGTTTCAGCTCTAGGAACCCAGCAGGTGACTATGAGTGGCTCCAGTCTGTGACTAGCTATAGCTGTCTAGCTATCGCATCATATTCAGTGCGACACAAGGATAGGATTGCAAAGCAGCACTCCATTCAGCTAATGCCTCTGGAGCTGCAGGAGGTCAGGAGAACAGCATGTTTGTCAAACATGGCAGCCAGTGTCCTCGCTTCGGTGTCCCGCTGAAAAAATAAACACATTGATTTTTCAGCCACCCATCTCTATTTTTGTGGAAATGCAACAGCGTATAAAATTTTCAAGAGTTCATCTTTGAACCCTGTTGATTGCAGAGCTCAACAACTCAAAGTAATGTGCGGTAGGGGTGCACAATATATCAGTGAGTGTTGCAATATTAGCTTTGCAATATTAGAAATATATTAATATCACTTAAGGATGCAATATGTAAATGAGTTCTCTAACAATAGCCTTTTCATGTACAGCTCGAGCATCCTTCACCTAAACTACATTTGTTTAATTAACTATAGCATTCTAACTTAAAATATTTGATTAAAGTATATACAGACCTAATATAACAATCTGCAATTACAGCTGCACTATAGTATTATTTCCACAAGGTGCACCTCGAATTTGCAGCCAGGACTTGCCACTTTGTGAAATGGTTGCGGAGAGGCTTAACAGAAATGGGAATTTCATCATCTGACCATCTCCTCTTTGCCTTCCTTGATCACCGGTGTAGTTGAAGCAATGGCCATTTTGCTTTGCAACATAACAGATCTCTGCGGAGTCTTGCTTGACTGCAAATCCAGGTGGATTTGGCGGCTGCTTGTTGAAATTCTGGAGGCGCATGCAAAAGACGATTAGCCATTCTGAAATGGAAGCATTTGTCTAGGATTCATGGCCAAAGTCAATGCAACTGCTTAAGTGGTTGGCTCATACTTACACCAAACAGAAAGTGTGTGGACAGAGTGGTAATTGCGGTTGCCTCACATTTTCTGAGGTGCCAGCCACAACTGCTACAGCTCCAGCCACTGCTCATAATCCACTTCCTGAAATAAACTGTCCCATTAAAATAAAATGTTGCCTATATAGAGTTAATGAATTGAAAATGATGGTTTGAATCCTGCAAAAATTTGGACAGGATCCCAAGCACAAGCTATGCCTTGTGCAAAATAAGATTATGTGCAGTGCATTATAATGCATGCGCAGGCTTTATAGGCCCAAACAGTGTCAGTGAAGCCCCCAATGAAATGTGTGCTTATTTATATGCAGTTATTCAGGTATGCAGTAAATTCCAATTACTTCTTTAGATTTCTATTTAACATGGGGGGTGGGAGTTGGGGAGTATGACAGGGAGGCGCTTTGTTTTGAGCAGCAATTGTAAATCTCTTTAACTCTTTGTCTGCTGATAGTGTGGGTGATCCACAAGTCCTACAGTACCGCTGTAGGAAAATGTGTTTATTGATATCTCAGTTAGCTGATTAGATAAAACAGCATGCATGGAAAATATGGAATGTACTATAGATGTGTGCTTGCTCTACGAGTGAACACATTTTTTGCTTTTTATATGGAAATGGAAACTGCAAAATAACAAATGGAAAAGGCTGAAAATATGCCAAATTGTGGGGACAAAAAGGTACATTTGGTTAACCCCTATAAGGGAGCATGCTAATTCAAATAATAATAAAAAAACCTTATCAGAAAATGTGAAAATACTAATTATTCCCTTTTAATTATTCATGCTAACCCTGCAAAAACGATTTGTAATCTTTATTGTTTAATAACTAGAAATCTTTCAGTATTTATGCTCACTCGCAAAAAATACAGGTTTTAAAAATAGTCCTTTGGAGCAATGTCGTGGAATTTTTGATTCCCAGATTAACTCTTCAACTGAGGTTTTCTAATTTACCATTTTGTATACAAGCAAAGAGTCGTTTAGGAACTTCTATAGACATCTTTAAGAGTCTTTCATAAATTATTTTTTAGGAAATGGAGGGTAGGCCTGCATGTTGAACCCTTGCAAATTAAGTTTGTGGTTTGCTTTAATTCTTTTGGCCTTCAGTGATATTGAAGTCCATGCAAATACAAGCATGTGTGTGTGCAGGTGGAAATGGGTACTGGGGAGAGAGAGAGAGAGAGAGAGAAGAGAGAGAGAGAGAGAGAGAGAGAGAGAACATCCCACATTTATATCCCTGTGCTCAGTGGCAGCCCTGGCTCCCACCGGCCCTAAATCCCAGCCCCTCTCCCCTGACGTGCAGCATGCTGGGCCGAGCGCGCGCTGCCTATGCATTAGCCATCCATTCCGCCTGCCTGACACCTCTCCAACATAAACCCGTACGGCCGAGGTAAAATATCTCTCTCCCGGCGAAAATAAAGCTTTGTCTCCCTCCTGATCTATAGGATATAAAATAAAGCCACAGCTTTGATGGCGGCTTTACCTTATGCACAGCTTGCTTTTTGTGCACACAAAAGGCAATGAAGATGAATGAGACGGGCCTGTCTTCCCCCCTCCTCTTCCTCTGCTCCCTCACACTTCTCCCAGAGAAGTTAGTCAGGGCAGCTTTATTATTGATCAAAGGCGGTCGATTGTCATTGGGCATTTCTCTCAGATCCATTCGCCTTTACTTGGATTAATACAATCAACACTGTTATGGCTGGTTTTGGGCTATTGGAGAATTTTTTTGTAATGTGGACTTCAGCTGTGAATGTATTTGGGTGAGCCATTTTTAATGTTTACCAAAATCTAGTAAACAACTCAGCTGGGATTTTTGGGCTTTTCTGAATCCGAATACCATCACTGTAACTTGAGAATACACACAAACTTGAAAATATATGTCTAAAAGGGTGGTAAAATGAAGAAACCATTTTATATTTCGTACAATTAAGCCAAAGCCAGGCTTATATCGACAGGCCTGCCAAAAAGTTGCTCCAGCCCTTCTCTTTCTTAGAGTAACTCTAGTTCTATGTGATCTTGCCCATCTGTATGGTAAATGCACTAAACAGTACATACTGTGCTTTTATCAATTAGAAGAAATAAATCATGGTTTATAGAGGCTGAAAAAATATTTCAACCCAAGCATGTACTCTTGGGACAAACAGTAGAGAGAGCAGGTCCATTGTACCTTGCTTTGAGCCTTAAGCAGCAGCTCTGTGCAGCTCTGCACTGCCTACTGCATGGGCGATAATATCTCACAGGGAGGCCTTATCACCGCACATTATCCTCTAATCATTAGTGATCCTGGCCCTTTCACCCGAGCTGCAGAATAAGCGCAGGCATCCATTAATCTAAACTCGAGCTCGACTGCTCGTTTACATTCCTGTCCAATGGGGAATAATATAAGAATAAGCCGGTATCATCAGTGGGGCCTGGGTATCTCTAATGGGATGATGGGGTGGACTGGAAAGTTTTTATTCCCAGCTCACCCATCATAACTGTAAAATCTCTCTTAGGCTTCTCCAGCTTGGCCTTCCAGGTATAGTGCTCTAGTAGCTGCTTGGCCAGGTTTGCCATATGTGGGCTCAGATGAGACTGTTATTTAGTGAATGCAGTTTTAAAGGGCCTGTATTATTGAAAAACAATATTTCCTATCTGTTTTATTTAATGAAATGGTTGCAGTAAAAAAAAAGTAGCTGTTTGATACTATCACTCCCTCCATCATCCAAGCAGCAGATTTATGGAACCTAAGCTGCAAAAACAGCCTCTTTGGAATTCATTGTTTTTGTGATGGCAGTGTATTTACATTGATCCATCTGTTCAGCCCAACGCTGTTTCCCTTCACTCGTTTGTGTTGAAGTTATAATGAGTGTTTCAGTATATAGTGCTTTTTGAATGAAAGACAATATGTGGCAGCCAATCACAACACACATCGTTTACATGAAACAATGTAACAAAGAGCCTGTTTAATTCTATGGGGTAAAGAAAGGAAGGAAAATGGTAGCAATTTAAAAAATCGAATAAAAAA
>CM029386.1:261721-274221 GCA_017165825.1 Hepsetus odoe | reverse complement strand
TTGTTGTTAGTAGTAGTATTAATAATATAATTACTGTTGTTGTTGTTGTTGTTGTTAGTAGTAGTAATAATATAATTATTGCTGTTGTTGTGGTTAGTAGTAGCATTAATAACATAAATTCATTGTTGTTGCTGTATTGCTGTTAGTAGTAGTGCATTAATAACATACCATTGTTCGTTGCTGTGGTTAGTAGTAGTGATTAATAACATAAATTTACCGTTGCTGTGGTTAGTAGTAGCAGTAATAATAATATACCTACTGGTTGCTGTTGCTGTTGTTAGTAGCATTAATAATACAATTACTCGTTGTTGTGGTTATAGTAGCATTAAATAATATAACTACTGTTGGTTGTTAAGTGTTAGTAGTAGTATTAATAACATAATACTGCTGTTGTGGCTGCCGCTGATGCTGTTGTTGTGCGTTACATTTTATTTGGGTTAGTTTTTTCCGAACCGATAATCATACATTGTAAATCTTACATAAGGGTGACCTGAATGAACCTAAAAGAAATAAAAAATAATAAAAAAATAAAAATGCACATTCTAAATAACTGGTCATTTTTATTAAACTGTCTTAGGACAAGAAGTACAAAAAGCAACTACCTAAAGTATCACATAAAACTCTACAAGAAAGTATTTTATGTGTTATTTCTGAGCTCATCTCTGTCCTACAGTGTGGTGCTTCTCCCTCTCTCTCCCTTGGGCATGAGTAGCGGTCCATGTGCAGCGAGTCTTTCAGTATTGATCCAGAGTCCAGTCTGGATCGTTTGAGCTGTAAAACGCAGGCAGAATATAAATAACTCAAAAGATGTCCTTCAGTCTGCTGTGTGTGTGTGTGTGTGTGTGTGTGTGTGTGTGTGTGTGTGTGTGTGTGTGTGTGTGTGTGTGTGTGTGTGTGTGATGAAGGAAGTGAGGTAATTTGATGATGTAAGAGAGTGAGGTTAGCTGCACTATATTTGCACTGCAGGTTGAGGTTTGAGACACAGGTCCCTCTGCTCCGCTTCATGAAAGGAAAACGGATGAAAACGTGCGGACAGGCTCTCGTTTGGACTCCACTTCCTGCAGCGGCCCTGAGTGAGGGATGACACCGAGTCCGAGAAGTGAAATGAAAGAGAGAAATTCAGAAAAGAGTGTAAACTGGTCATATGTATATTGGGGCTTCGCTGAGCTGGACTAATTAAACTAAAGGGTGTGCGTGGTGTGGTGGCGCGCGTGCACACGCCTGTAAGGGCCATTAGGTGATCCTGTGTGCTGGTAAACTTGGAGCCTCTCTCGTCTTCGCTTTCTGGCTGGACAAAGGACCAAAGGACCAGCAGTGGTCAGTGTGGGATTCATTCACACACGTGGAGTAAAATAGATCTGGTGCTCTGAGGAGGTACGTGCACTTCAGGTGCTAGATTTGCCATAACACAAGATTTATGGCTTTATAATAGAGTGTAGGATAATAGCACCAACACTGGAGGAAAATATTTCAACAATAAATAAATAAGAAATTACTCTGTATGAAAAATAAGCACACAAAGTTTCCTCTCTTCATAGTATGATTATAAGGACAGATCAGAAAAGCCAATAAAACATCATTAAAAATGTTTGACAGCGCAGTTTGTAAATTGTGGATTTTCTTATTAAAATGGGTGTTTTACACAGAAATACCCTTTATAATGAAATGTCACTGCTGCTGGGGTACCTAGGCGTTATCTCTCTGAAATGTCCTAATTTTACCTCATTATAGGAATTAAATATTTTTCTCTGTGGGAAAACAATGATATCAAGTTTAATACATACTCCCATCAGAGCAGTCTTCAAAGTGCAGTCCTCTCTCATCCCCTAAACACACAGATGATCAGACTCAAAGCAGAAGAATAAAAGAAAGATGAAGGTTTTAGGCTGGAATCTCCTCCATCCTCCCTTTAATCTCTCCGCATTTTCTCTAACAAACCGCTTGTGCTTAAAACGTTTTTTTCTTTGAAATCGGTTCGTTTTTCTGTTTGATTATTGTTGTTTTCTTTTAGAAAACCTGTTTTCTGGCGTCTCTCTCCCATAACAGCAGCGCGCGCCCGGCAGTTCGCGGACGCGGCGCAGTTGACCGGCGCACGCTCGGCGCGCCCGAAGAATCAGGCCACGGATTGGCCTCTTCGGCCCGCCGTGACGTCACAGGCCCGTGAATAAGGGCGGCTCGCGCGCGTCGGGCAGCGCGCAGATCAGACCAGCTCGAGAGAGAGAGAGAGAGTTGAGTGAGAGTGAGACAGAGAGAGTGAGAGAGAGAGAGAGAAACACGGCACGCGCTACTGTCAAGAGAAAAACAACAACAACAAACATAAGAAGAAAGAAGAGATTAAAAGAGCAGAACAAGAGGCGTTGAAGGTAAGGTGGACGCCTTGTTTTTTTTTTTGGCAAAGTGACCTATTAGAGCGGCTAGCGGATTGTTATTGACTTGCTTGCTGGGATCAGTCGGACGCGTGCACGAGATCGTGCGTCTCTCGCGCGCTGCCGTCCGACACTGGCCGTATCAGTATCCTTTCTCCTCTTCTTCCTCTCTTTCCCTCTGTTTTTTTCCTCCTCCAGCTCCCACAGCGACGGCCATGCTGCTTTTCTTTTAGCTCGTGCCAGCTCTGTGGTGTAACGTCGCCCACGTGCCGCGGGCTTTCATTTATTTACGTGTGTGGAGAGAGAGAGAGAGAGAGAGAGAGAGAGAGAGAGAGAGAGAGAGAGAGAGAGAGCGAGTGAGCGAGAGAGAGAGAGAGAGAGAAGAGAGAGAGAGAGAGAGAGAGAGAGAGCGAGCGAGAGAGTGAAAGAGAGAAAGAGTGAGAGAGAGGGGGACATGAGGGACCATTAAGGCGCACTGGCATCCTACCTCACCCAGGCGAGCAGCCCCTGGCCTGCTTCTTCACACTCATCCTGACCACATCTGCCCACATCTGGGCGCGAGGACTCTCCGCAGCTGTTGGCAGAGACTGGCACTCAGAGGGGCGGGGGTCTTGGGGTAAGGGGCACTTTTCTCTGGTGCCGGAGGACAAACAGCACCCCTAAAGCAGCCGAACCCCCCAGAGCTCGAGCGATCGCCGCGCATCCGGAGACGATGGTCCACTGCGCGGGCTGCGAGAGGCCGATACTGGACCGGTTCCTGCTCAACGTGCTGGACAGAGCGTGGCACATCAAGTGCGTGCAGTGCTGCGAGTGTAAATGCAACCTGACGGAGAAATGCTTCTCCAGGGAGGGGAAGCTCTACTGCAAGAACGACTTCTTCAGGTGAGTACTGCTCGAGGAGGAGACTGGGGCAGACTGAAATGGACTGGACTTGGCTCACCCAGATGGCATGTATCTGCAGGCCTTCCGTTACTGAAGAGTGGATGATTCTTTCTCTTACTGTTAGAAACGAGGGGTTATTATAGCTAGTATTTTTCTGTCACTACCATAGTATCTACTATAATACATTTCTTGAAAATACAACATTTAGGCAGCGGTTTAGACCTGAGATCATCCTGTTAAACAGATTTACTGAGCGCAGTTATTTTCCCACAGATGAAAATATCATCTAGTAACCCAGTTGTAACCAAGGACCTTTTTGGTGAGCGCTTGAACAAGCATCATTACTCCTGTAGAGATTATGAATTCATGCAGTTTTTTTTTCAGGAGTGTAAAATGCCCAAATAAGCCATTTCTGATTTCCAACAAAATCCCCACAGTGGGTGTGAGAGGAAGACTTGTCAACAAGCTGGACTCTTTGATTAGCACAGCCATTAATTAAGAGCTTGTTAATTTGAATTGTCATGCAGATCACACTCTGTATACACTAAAGGAAATCACACTTTGTTTTTAGGGATCAATGCTGTCAGGCTAGGTGTGTGTGTGTGTGTGCGTGTGTGTGCGTGCGCGCCCGCTCCGAGCCAAGATGTGATAAGTGGATTTCCACTTTGAGGTGGAAACTGACAGACTGAGAATCAACAATCTGAGCTCGCAAAGAGCCAATCCACAATACCAGTCAGAGGAACTGGTGTGTAACTCGTGTGTATTGAGAGGGGGTTTCCAGTTTACCCTCATTTTTGTTCTCGCTTTACTTTCACTGATGCGATTTATACTGTTTATGTAAAGGTCTACAGACTTCATCAACCACCACTCTCGCATTTATCTGTATTATTATTATTATTTTTATCATTATTATTATTGTTGTTGTTGTTTTGTTGTTATTATTATTATTATTATCATTATCATTATTTAGTTCTCTTTCGTTTTTGAAATGTCATTTTATTTCCTTTTAATATTAATTCTATTTCAGCGTAATGAATGAGTCCCGTGCTGATGCTGACTGTGTTTCCTCTGTGTGTGTGTGTGTGTGTGTGTGTGTGTTTCCCCCCGGGTGCAGGCGTTTCGGCACTAAGTGTGCGGGCTGTGCTCAGGGCATCTCCCCCAACGACCTGGTGCGGAGGGCGCGGAGCAAAGTGTTTCACCTGAACTGCTTCACCTGCATGATGTGCAACAAGCAGCTGTCCACGGGGGAGGAGCTCTACATCATCGACGAGAACAAGTTCGTGTGTAAAGACGATTATTTAAACAACAGCAACGTGAAGGACACCAACCTGCTCTCAGGTGAGGCCAAAGAGAGCTGATGGATGGGGCTCGTTCTTCAGCTCGGTGTTGTGATGCAAATATTATAATGAAGGTTTTGGGGTCTACTCTGCAAAGGGAACATTTTATAGCAATATTAAAAACTCTAAACTGTAAATCAGTTTTCACAGCCCCGCCCACTTAATGTTAAATCTGTAGAATCAGTTCTTCAGTAAAGCCTGGTTTCTTTCCCCGCCAGGAATGTTCTAATATTGAGTGCTTTACTCGCTCTGTAGGCCACTGCTGTAGGCCCAAACACACACACACACACACACACACACACACACACACACACCACCACCACCGTCCTAACAACCCCCCCACCATCTTTTAAAGAGGGTTAGTGTGGAGTGTATATTTTTACATTTACTGTGTCACAAATTCCTTGAAAAAATTATTGCAAAATGAAATCTTTCTTTCTTTCTTTCTTTCTTTCTTTCTTTCTTTTTTTCTATCCCATTATTATTAATTTGATAGTAGTAATGTTTTGTTGTAGTTGCTGTTGTAATTTTGGTTTGTTTTAAATTAATTAAAAATGGATTATTATTATTATTATTATATTGACTAATAGAATAAATAAAAACACAAAGTAAAATATAATATAAAAGTTAAAATCCTACAAATAATAATAATCTTTCTCTCTCTGTGTCTCTCTTTTTCCTCCTCAGTAATGGCGTGCAGTGACCCCAGTTTATCTCCGGACTCGCAGGATCCTCTGCAGGATGATGTGAAGGACTCGGAGATCGCCGCTCTGTCGGATAAAGAGGCTCCCAGTAACGAGGCTGACGATCAGAATCTGGGCGGGAAGCGCCGCGGACCGCGGACCACCATCAAAGCCAAACAGCTGGAGACCCTCAAAGCGGCGTTCGCGGCCACGCCCAAACCCACGCGCCACATCCGGGAACAGCTGGCACAGGAGACCGGCCTCAACATGAGGGTCATTCAGGTAGAGAGAGAGAGAGAGAGAGAGAGAGAGAGAGAGAGAGAGAGAGAGAGCGATAGGCAGTATAGTTGTCCTCTGCGGTTGCGGCTCTGGAAACTGGACAGACACGCAAAATTACCTGCCTATGAGTAGGAATGCAGTGTGTGTGTGTGTGTGTGTGTAAAGTTTTGCTTTGGCGGGTCTGTTGTCGGTTTTAAAGTCAGTCCACCTCCTTCTTTATTTAATAATAATAATAATAATAGTAATAATAATAATAATAGTAATAATAATAATAATAATAATAATTATTATTATAAAACAGTTTCAGACGCTGTAATTATCAGGGTGTGACAGTAGTAGTCTAACAGTAGTTAGATATTTATAGGGTCCTAATTCTTAAATTCATTTATATTAATGGAGCCTTTGTGTGTTTCCTCGGTGCTTCTGTTGCAGTAATTCTGCTGGGTTTGCTGTAGTTATCTCTGCGATATTTATGTTATTATTTAGGAGCATTTTTATTAATGAAGCTGGTTTTCTTTGGGCTGTTCGTTATGTTTTAACATTTCTGTATTTAGCCTAATTTAGTTTGTTGGCTTGGCTGGTGAGGGGGGGATGCCAGCTGGCGGCGGGAGGCTGGCAGCTCGGTGCCATCCCGTTTAGCCCCGCTGAGCCCGTCCTGAGGGAGAGAACTGCCCCTGGGTCTGTAATAAATACCCCGAGACTATAACTGGATTTCCGGAGTTCGCTGAAAGGATGGAAGGGTTAAAGATGAATCTGAGCGGAGAAACAGAAAAGGTGCTTCCCATGTTCTTCAGAGAGGAGAGAAGGCAGTAAAGAGGACAAAGCGGTCCGGAGGAGAGCTGAACTAACTCGGGCCTGTGCTGCAGGAGGACGAGGGTGGATGGTGGGACAGGGTGATGTGACCGGTTTCTGAATTAAAAATCGTTTTGCAGTTTAGTGAGGCCAATTTATCATCAGAGATCAAAGAAACATCAACTCGGAGCTGCTGGAAGAAACAGGACTGTGTTAATCTGGACCGTACCGCCCAGAACACCTCTGGCCCGGGAAGAGGTGAAGTGAGAATAAACAGTGATTAGAAGAAAAAAAAATGAAGGGAGGAATTGTAGATGATGAAATAACGCGCTGATGGAGGGCTAATGCGGGAGGCTTCGTTCCTCTTAAGGAGCCTGTTAATGGGAAATGTGAAGTCCCCGCTGCTGCCCCCTCAGTCGGGCTAAATGGAGGGTTAAAAGATCATTAGAGCCTCGCCTGGCTTTCCCTGTAATTGGAAGTGATGCTACGGCAGCAAAGAGGAGCTGAGCTCTGGAAATACTGAATTATTACTGTATTATTACTGTATTAATAATGTATTATTACTGTATTATTACAGGACAGTGTTTCGCCTAAATCTTCCAAATATGAAATTAAAAACAGAAGGACCTCAGGTTAATTCAGCTTTCAGCGGTAATAACAGCTCATTGTTCAGAACTGAAAACAGATTCCTCCCTATTAAAAAAAAAGAAAGAAGACATTAATCATGGAAGTCTATGGGGGAAACGAGAAATGGGAACGGAAAGGTGTTTTCAGTGTGAAGCAGGTGATTGAGCTGCGCGCGTGCGATTGGTTTATTTAGACCAACGTGTGATGCCCGGTTGGAGGATGTTCTGGGTCGATTTACAGAATTATTTTTATTTTTATTTTTTCCCCCCAAATATCCCCGTTCTTTCTCATAATGCGCATGAGTTTTTTCCTAAAGAAATAAATGAATAAAACACATGACATTAAAAAGGATTATACATACGCGCATAATAATACAAACATTCACACAATTATTTTTTCGTTTTTTTCAATTATTTTATATCTAGGTTTTCCATTTCATCACTCACATTATTGTCTTTTTCCATATCTATAAAACAGAAAACTCTCATGAACGAATAACGAAGATGAATTTTATTTCCAAAGCAAACATATAGTTCAGTATAATCTGTGTATTTTGGATGAATGGCAGCGTTGTGTGTGTCTGTGTTTGTCAAACTGTGAGCTCTTAATTCTACAATAGTATTTACTATAATATTCATATTTTTATTCAGAGTGTAAATGTGTGCGTGGCCTGTTAAACTGTGCTGTAGTATTTACTTTAAAAAGTCAATTTTCTATTTAAAGGATGTGTGCGTGTGTGTGTGTGTGTGTGTGTGTGTGTGTGTGTGTGTGGTACTCTGAGCTCTGAACAGTACTATAGTATTTGTTATGATGTATGTTTTTATAAAGGGTGTGGGTGAGTGTGTTTGCTGTAATCTGCGCTCTGAACAGCACTGTAGTGTTTGTGAGGATGTGTGTGTTTTATGACGGGTTTAAATGTGTGTGTGTGCAGGTTTGGTTCCAGAACCGGCGCTCCAAAGAGCGGCGCATGAAGCAGCTGAGCGCGCTGGGCGCGCGGAGACACGCGTTCTTCCGCAGCCCGAGGCGGATGCGCACGCTGGTGGACCGGCTAGAGCCCGGAGAGCTCCTGCCCAACGGACCCTTCTCCTACTACGGAGGTAAGAGGAAGCCCTGCCATGTGACAGTGAAACACGCGGCCAGGCGGGAGTGTGTTCAGGAAGCTGTTTTCTCCACCTGTTTGCTGATTAAAGCGCAAAACACCAGGCCTCTGATAAACTATAGACACGAGCTTGTTCCCCAGATGTTTTGCCCAACATCTAAATCCGCGTTTAATGCCACCAGGAATGGCGTCCCAGTTCACTGGGTGTAATGTTAGTGCTGTTGAGGCCTCTCCCCACTTTTCATTAATGTTTCACTCTTTTCCATAATTGAGGTCAGTGGGTTACCAGTTCCATCAACAGATTTTTATTTCAGTGACATTTTTCTTTTTTATTATCTTTAGCAGTCGAAAGAGTTTTTCATTTGATTACTCATTTTTATTCATGTCCCTCATTTTGTTTTTTTCATTTCATATTTGTGTGTGTGTGTGTGTGTTTATTATACTCAAAGAATAATTCCTTGTAGGAATATTTTGCACTAAAAAATGCTGAATAAAAATTCTTTAAACAAAATTAAAATGAGTTTAGATAAATTGGTTTGATTATCTATCTATCTATCTATCTATCTATCTATCTATCTATCTATCTATCTATCTATCTATCTATCTATCTATCTATCTGTCTATCTATCTATCTATCTATTCATGTATTAGTAGTAAAAAAGAAAAAAAAAAACAGCTAGTCAGGAAATCCACTATTCTGTGAAGGGAGAAATTCCTTCTACTGCCAGACTCATACCTCTGAGCTGTACTGTTCCCACCCTCAGCAATTTACTGATTTTTATCATGAAAAGTTTTTATTTTGTTTCCTATTAAAAACAGGCAGTGTATTTATGATTATTCCACACCTCAGCTAGGAGATGAATTGTGTGAAGGTAAAATCACTGATGAAGTGCTCTTCCTACTAATTAATTTTCTCGCCTGCCTTGTTCTCCCCACCCAACTACATTTGTGATTTAAGTGTAACATGCTCTGACTAATGTAGCACAGTGAGGCCTTGTTCTATGGAACTACAGGCTACAGATTCCATTTTTTTAAAGCAAGGCTTCATGAAGGCTTATGGATTTGATTTAAGTCTGATGTTTCCCTTTGATCGGCAGATTATCAGAGTGAGTACTATGGACCTGGAGGGAACTATGACTTCTTTCCTCAGGGCCCGCCGTCCTCACAGGCCCAGACCCCAGTGGACCTCCCCTTTGTCCCATCGTCGGGACCCACTGGAACCCCTCTAGGGGGCATGGACCATCCCATTCCTGGACACCATCCATCCAGTGAAGTACAGCGCTTTTCAGACATCATGTCCCACCATCCGGGGGACTCGCCAAGTCCGGAGCCTGGTATCCCAGGACCCCTGCACAGTATGTCCTCTGATGTGTTTGGTCCCAGCCCCTCTTTTACCTCACTGTCCCTTAACGGAAGCGGATACAGCAACCACCTCTCCCACCCCCCATCGGAAATGAACGAGGCCACAGTCTGGTAGCTTTCTGAAGGCGGACATTTCTCCAGAGGAAAATTAAGGGACAACAAAAAAGGGAGGGTGGACCAGGGGATGGGACATTGATCACCTTTTTTGCCATTAATATTTTTTATTTTTGACATTTCTTTTTTGTGCTGAGAGAATATAAAGAGGTGCAGCAGAGGACGGCGTGGCTGTAGAGGTTTACCTTGATATTGTGTCACTGTTTGGTTCCTGTTCCTTTTTCATCAAAGTCAGAACTCAAGCACACAAAAAGACTGATGGCTACTGTTGACCTAATCGCTGTATGGACTGTGCTGTGAGGCTTTAGCACAGCAGCCCCCTCCCAAAGCCCACCAGTTAAGCCCTCACTCTCAAAACAATGATCGCCACATATTAACAGCATTAGCTACTGTCAAAGACTTTAACTTTACAAAGAAATGCCCACGGCGGCTTACCTAACGCTTACCTGCGACGTTGACTCCAGGAAAGATCTGAGCCGTCAGACTAATTTATTTATTTGAAAGCTCCTCAGACCTCTTTGCCTTTCAAGGCTCTGCCATATTGACACTCAAACAACCTTTTTGACACTAAATATGTTTCTGGAGGCCAGGGAGAAAAAAGGCTCTTTTTTTTTTCTCCATCTGGACATATCCTTTTGTTTTTCCAAGAATTCCACCAAATCTGACATTGGCCTTCAAAAGGCAAACACTAAATGTTGTATGGATTGTGAACCCTTTATTTAATGGAAGAGAACTTGAAATGTTAAATGAAGTCTACCTTCTAAAAAATATTTTAACGAGGGTCTGAAAGGGACTTAGAACAGTCAACTGTTTACGTAATATATTTAATTCAGGAGTTAAAAGTATCAACCATGTTTTAGAACCTCTTGATCCAGATAAAAAAAGTTCCAAGCAACCAACCAAACTTTTGTATTGACTTTATTTATATTGTATGAAGAAAAACAAGTTTGCTGGGGTTGTGGTTCACTGTGCTAGTTTGTACAAGATGTTGTTTACAAAAAATGGGGAAAAAAGGAAAAAAAATACAAGTAAGTAGACAGTTGCCAAATAAAAACATAGCACAAATACTGTAAAAGTGCTTTGCACCATTATCTGCAGAACGTGTTGAAACAAAGTGTAAGTGTTAAAAAACAAGAAGTATTTACTTCTTAATTTTTTTTAGTCTGCTGGAAAAAAATTCATAAATTGTTAATATAACATACTTAGACCTACAAGTTTTATTTTTGTGTCTTTAAAGGAGAATCCAAACTATTAAAATCAATGGTCAAATGTGCAGCTAGTGGCTGCTAATTTCTTTAAATATCAAATTCTCATGGTATGTCTTTTATTGTTCTAATAAACCTAAGCTTACGTGACCTCCAGTGCATATTAGACCATTCACTGTATAAATACGACATGTTGAACAAATTTGTGAGTTTTTAATAAAATTAGAAAATATGAAATTTGGATGCTTAGATGCTTTTCCTTGGATTAGTGCAAAATTTCCAGTACCACTGCAGTGCATATCAGGCTCGCCTAGCTAGTCATTTTCCATTTCTACTGCTGACATTGACTGTATGACCAGTTTATAGTCATATGCAAAATGCACCACACGCTCTGGTTAAATGACATGTTTTGCTGACTTTCTGAAGGAAATTAATGGTTTTCTCCACAGAGAACAAGCCTAACTTTGACATTTGCACAATTTCTGTCTATTTGCTGAGTTTAGCACACTAGGCTTTATGTCGTTTATCTTTAATGTTTAAAATTCAGCATATAAATAGTAATTGTGCATTAGTGTGTATAGATGTGCATTCTCTAAAGTTATTGTGTATTTATCTTTTAATGCAACAAAGCATATATTTGATCCAGTATATCAAATATATGAGCCTCAAAGTTTTGCATATGGCTGCTTTAATGTATATTTTATTCCTCGTCATGTTGCATGAACCACTATATATCAGACTAGGTTAATACATGCAGGACCAATATTTTTAGGATGAACTGGACATACCAATTTTGTGGTTTATTATATCTGCAATACATAAAGCTTTGATGATGGCCGGGTGCACCTCCACATTTCGGTAGTGCTTGGATTTATTAGAGGGAATTCTTTCATTGCTGTGGATATTTTTTGAGGTGAGGTGCTGCGAATGGCTGTCTGAATGTTTTCACCCTAAAAGTGTGAGTTGCTTCTAACGCTAGAAGTTACATTATTATAATAAACTGCCGGTCAGTGTTGGGGTTCAGTACATTCTGCGTTTTACGTGCACCGTGTGGTGCTGCAGCAGGAGCGAATGAGATGTGCTAGATGCCAGACAAGCTCCTTTACTTTAATTGGCAGATGACAAATTTGGTCTATTGTTGTTTTTTGCTTTTGTGTAATCGAACCACGTTTGTTCACTTTTGAAATAACGGTGAGACCACCTGACAATGCTCAGACAAAAGAACAGCTGATTTCTTTTCATGTTAACCATTTCTGAGGTGTGGATTTTAGAAGGAACCACACTCTTAAAAATAAAGATTAAAGGGTTCTTGAGGAGCAATGCCACTGGAGAATCACCTTTGGTTTCCTGACAGACCTTCCATAAAATCTATAGGTTCTACATCAGACAAAGGTTTTGCCTGAAACTTTATGTCCAACGCAAGAACCATTGAGGTATATTTTTTAAGACGGTAATATCATGCTACATAAGGGTAACAGTACAGGGTGGCTGTCACATCTCACAGCCTGAATGGGGGAATATTAAAGAGCTGCCTTAGGCAGAACGGGGCACTTTTACCTTAACAAATAGAAACAGAAAAGATATTTAAATTCACGCAGTGACTAAGTTAGTCCTGAATTTCACACATTTCACATTTCAATTTATAGACCTGCCGAAACAAAACAGCAAAATCAGATGCAACGATTTGACTCCCCCTGGGAAAAAAGGAAAAAAAAAAATCCTTCATAGGTGCTGAGGCAAAGAGAAGCGGGCAT
>CM029386.1:249659-261221 GCA_017165825.1 Hepsetus odoe | reverse complement strand
ATGCCCGCTTCTCTTTGCCTCAGCACCTATGAAGGATTTTTTTTTTTTCCTTTTTTCCCAGGGGGAGTCAAATCGTTGCATCTGATTTTGCTGTTTTGTTTCGGCAGGTCTATAAATTGAAATGTGAAATGTGTGAAATTCAGGACTAACTTAGTCACTGCGTGAATTTAAATATCTTTTCTGTTTCTATTTGTTAAGGTAAAAGTGCCCCGTTCTGCCTAAGGCAGCTCTTTAATATTCCCCCATTCAGGCTGTGAGATGTGACAGCCACCCTGTACTGTTACCCTTATGTAGCATGATATTACCGTCTTAAAAAATATACCTCAATGGTTCTTGCGTTGGACATAAAGTTTCAGGCAAAACCTTTGTCTGATGTAGAACCTATAGATTTTATGGAAGGTCTGTCAGGAAACCAAAGGTGATTCTCCAGTGGCATTGCTCCTCAAGAACCCTTTAATCTTTATTTTTAAGAGTGTGGTTCCTTCTAAAATCCACACCTCAGAAATGGTTAACATGAAAAGAAATCAGCTGTTCTTTTGTCTGAGCATTGTCAGGTGGTCTCACCGTTATTTCAAAAGTGAACAAACGTGGTTCGATTACACAAAAGCAAAAAACAACAATAGACCAAATTTGTCATCTGCCAATTAAAGTAAAGGAGCTTGTCTGGCATCTAGCACATCTCATTCGCTCCTGCTGCAGCACCACACGGTGCACGTAAAACGCAGAATGTACTGAACCCCAACACTGACCGGCAGTTTATTATAATAATGTAACTTCTAGCGTTAGAAGCAACTCACACTTTTAGGGTGAAAACATTCAGACAGCCATTCGCAGCACCTCACCTCAAAAAATATCCACAGCAATGAAAGAATTCCCTCTAATAAATCCAAGCACTACCGAAATGTGGAGGTGCACCCGGCCATCATCAAAGCTTTATGTATTGCAGATATAATAAACCACAAAATTGGTATGTCCAGTTCATCCTAAAAATATTGGTCCTGCATGTATTAACCTAGTCTGATATATAGTGGTTCATGCAACATGACGAGGAATAAAATATACATTAAAGCAGCCATATGCAAAACTTTGAGGCTCATATATTTGATATACTGGATCAAATATATGCTTTGTTGCATTAAAAGATAAATACACAATAACTTTAGAGAATGCACATCTATACACACTAATGCACAATTACTATTTATATGCTGAATTTTAAACATTAAAGATAAACGACATAAAGCCTAGTGTGCTAAACTCAGCAAATAGACAGAAATTGTGCAAATGTCAAAGTTAGGCTTGTTCTCTGTGGAGAAAACCGTTAATTTCCTTCAGAAAGTCAGCAAAACATGTCATTTAACCAGAGCGTGTGGTGCATTTTGCATATGACTATAAACTGGTCATACAGTCAATGTCAGCAGTAGAAATGGAAAATGACTAGCTAGGCGAGCCTGATATGCACTGCAGTGGTACTGGAAATTTTGCACTAATCCAAGGAAAAGCATCTAAGCATCCAAATTTCATATTTTCTAATTTTATTAAAAACTCACAAATTTGTTCAACATGTCGTATTTATACAGTGAATGGTCTAATATGCACTGGAGGTCACGTAAGCTTAGGTTTATTAGAACAATAAAAGACATACCATGAGAATTTGATATTTAAAGAAATTAGCAGCCACTAGCTGCACATTTGACCATTGATTTTAATAGTTTGGATTCTCCTTTAAAGACACAAAAATAAAACTTGTAGGTCTAAGTATGTTATATTAACAATTTATGAATTTTTTTCCAGCAGACTAAAAAAAATTAAGAAGTAAATACTTCTTGTTTTTTAACACTTACACTTTGTTTCAACACGTTCTGCAGATAATGGTGCAAAGCACTTTTACAGTATTTGTGCTATGTTTTTATTTGGCAACTGTCTACTTACTTGTATTTTTTTTCCTTTTTTCCCCATTTTTTGTAAACAACATCTTGTACAAACTAGCACAGTGAACCACAACCCCAGCAAACTTGTTTTTCTTCATACAATATAAATAAAGTCAATACAAAAGTTTGGTTGGTTGCTTGGAACTTTTTTTATCTGGATCAAGAGGTTCTAAAACATGGTTGATACTTTTAACTCCTGAATTAAATATATTACGTAAACAGTTGACTGTTCTAAGTCCCTTTCAGACCCTCGTTAAAATATTTTTTAGAAGGTAGACTTCATTTAACATTTCAAGTTCTCTTCCATTAAATAAAGGGTTCACAATCCATACAACATTTAGTGTTTGCCTTTTGAAGGCCAATGTCAGATTTGGTGGAATTCTTGGAAAAACAAAAGGATATGTCCAGATGGAGAAAAAAAAAAGAGCCTTTTTTCTCCCTGGCCTCCAGAAACATATTTAGTGTCAAAAAGGTTGTTTGAGTGTCAATATGGCAGAGCCTTGAAAGGCAAAGAGGTCTGAGGAGCTTTCAAATAAATAAATTAGTCTGACGGCTCAGATCTTTCCTGGAGTCAACGTCGCAGGTAAGCGTTAGGTAAGCCGCCGTGGGCATTTCTTTGTAAAGTTAAAGTCTTTGACAGTAGCTAATGCTGTTAATATGTGGCGATCATTGTTTTGAGAGTGAGGGCTTAACTGGTGGGCTTTGGGAGGGGGCTGCTGTGCTAAAGCCTCACAGCACAGTCCATACAGCGATTAGGTCAACAGTAGCCATCAGTCTTTTTGTGTGCTTGAGTTCTGACTTTGATGAAAAAGGAACAGGAACCAAACAGTGACACAATATCAAGGTAAACCTCTACAGCCACGCCGTCCTCTGCTGCACCTCTTTATATTCTCTCAGCACAAAAAAGAAATGTCAAAAATAAAAAATATTAATGGCAAAAAAGGTGATCAATGTCCCATCCCCTGGTCCACCCTCCCTTTTTTGTTGTCCCTTAATTTTCCTCTGGAGAAATGTCCGCCTTCAGAAAGCTACCAGACTGTGGCCTCGTTCATTTCCGATGGGGGGTGGGAGAGGTGGTTGCTGTATCCGCTTCCGTTAAGGGACAGTGAGGTAAAAGAGGGGCTGGGACCGAACACATCAGAGGACATACTGTGCAGGGGTCCTGGGATACCAGGCTCCGGACTTGGCGAGTCCCCCGGATGGTGGGACATGATGTCTGAAAAGCGCTGTACTTCACTGGATGGATGGTGTCCAGGAATGGGATGGTCCATGCCCCCTAGAGGGGTTCCAGTGGGTCCCGACGATGGGACAAAGGGGAGGTCCACTGGGGTCTGGGCCTGTGAGGACGGCGGGCCCTGAGGAAAGAAGTCATAGTTCCCTCCAGGTCCATAGTACTCACTCTGATAATCTGCCGATCAAAGGGAAACATCAGACTTAAATCAAATCCATAAGCCTTCATGAAGCCTTGCTTTAAAAAAATGGAATCTGTAGCCTGTAGTTCCATAGAACAAGGCCTCACTGTGCTACATTAGTCAGAGCATGTTACACTTAAATCACAAATGTAGTTGGGTGGGGAGAACAAGGCAGGCGAGAAAATTAATTAGTAGGAAGAGCACTTCATCAGTGATTTTACCTTCACACAATTCATCTCCTAGCTGAGGTGTGGAATAATCATAAATACACTGCCTGTTTTTAATAGGAAACAAAATAAAAACTTTTCATGATAAAAATCAGTAAATTGCTGATGGTGGGAACAGTACAACACAGAGGTATGAGTCTGGCAGTAGAAGGAATTTCTCCCTTCACAGAATAGTGGATTTCCTGACTAGCTGTTTTTTTTTTTCTTTTTTACTACTAATACATGAATAGATAGATAGATAGATAGATAGATAGATAGATAGATAGATAGATAGATAGATAGATAGATAGATAGATAGATAGATAGATAGATAATCAAACCAATTTATCTAAACTCATTTTAATTTTATTTAAAGAATTTTTATTCAGCATTTTTTAGTGCAAAATATTCCTACAAGGAATTATTCTTTGAGTATAATAAACACACACACACACACACAAATATGAAATGAAAAAAACAAAATGAGGGACATGAATAAAAATGAGTAATCAAATGAAAAACTCTTTCGACTGCTAAAGATAATAAAAAAGAAAAATGTCACTGAAATAAAAATCTGTTGATGGAACTGGTAACCCACTGACCTCAATTATGGAAAAGAGTGAAACATTAATGAAAAGTGGGGAGAGGCCTCAACAGCACTAACATTACACCCAGTGAACTGGGACGCCATTCCTGGTGGCATTAAACGCGGATTTAGATGTTGGGCAAAACATCTGGGGAACAAGCTCGTGTCTATAGTTTATCAGAGGCCTGGTGTTTTGCGCTTTAATCAGCAAACAGGTGGAGAAAACAGCTTCCTGAACACACTCCCGCCTGGCCGCGTGTTTCACTGTCACATGGCAGGGCTTCCTCTTACCTCCGTAGTAGGAGAAGGGTCCGTTGGGCAGGAGCTCTCCGGGCTCTAGCCGGTCCACCAGCGTGCGCATCCGCCTCGGGCTGCGGAAGAACGCGTGTCTCCGCGCGCCCAGCGCGCTCAGCTGCTTCATGCGCCGCTCTTTGGAGCGCCGGTTCTGGAACCAAACCTGCACACACACACATTTAAACCCGTCATAAAACACACACATCCTCACAAACACTACAGTGCTGTTCAGAGCGCAGATTACAGCAAACACACTCACCCACACCCTTTATAAAAACATACATCATAACAAATACTATAGTACTGTTCAGAGCTCAGAGTACCACACACACACACGCACACACACACACACATCCTTTACATAGAAAATGTACTTTTTAAAGTAAATACTACAGCACAGTTTGACAGGCCACGCACACATTTACACTCTGAATAAAAATATGAATATTATAGTAAATACTATTGTAGAATTAAGAGCTCACAGTTTGACAAACACAGACACACACAACGCTGCCATTCATCCAAAATACACAGATTATACTGAACTATATGTTTGCTTTGGAAATAAAATTCATCTTCGTTATTCGTTCATGACAGTTTTCTGTTTTATAGATATGGAAAAAGACAATAATGTGAGTGATGAAATGGAAAACCTAGATATAAAATAATTGAAAAAAACGAAAAAATAATTGTGTGAATGTTTGTATTATTATGCGCGTATGTATAATCCTTTTTAATGTCATGTGTTTTATTCATTTATTTCTTTAGGAAAAAACTCATGCGCATTATGAGAAAGAACGGGGATATTTGGGGGGAAAAAATAAAAATAAAAATAATTCTGTAAATCGACCCAGAACATCCTCCAACCGGGCATCACACGTTGGTCTAAATAAACCAATCGCACGCGCGCAGCTCAATCACCTGCTTCACACTGAAAACACCTTTCCGTTCCCATTTCTCGTTTCCCCCATAGACTTCCATGATTAATGTCTTCTTTCTTTTTTTTTAATAGGGAGGAATCTGTTTTCAGTTCTGAACAATGAGCTGTTATTACCGCTGAAAGCTGAATTAACCTGAGGTCCTTCTGTTTTTAATTTCATATTTGGAAGATTTAGGCGAAACACTGTCCTGTAATAATACAGTAATAATACATTATTAATACAGTAATAATACAGTAATAATTCAGTATTTCCAGAGCTCAGCTCCTCTTTGCTGCCGTAGCATCACTTCCAATTACAGGGAAAGCCAGGCGAGGCTCTAATGATCTTTTAACCCTCCATTTAGCCCGACTGAGGGGGCAGCAGCGGGGACTTCACATTTCCCATTAACAGGCTCCTTAAGAGGAACGAAGCCTCCCGCATTAGCCCTCCATCAGCGCGTTATTTCATCATCTACAATTCCTCCCTTCATTTTTTTTTCTTCTAATCACTGTTTATTCTCACTTCACCTCTTCCCGGGCCAGAGGTGTTCTGGGCGGTACGGTCCAGATTAACACAGTCCTGTTTCTTCCAGCAGCTCCGAGTTGATGTTTCTTTGATCTCTGATGATAAATTGGCCTCACTAAACTGCAAAACGATTTTTAATTCAGAAACCGGTCACATCACCCTGTCCCACCATCCACCCTCGTCCTCCTGCAGCACAGGCCCGAGTTAGTTCAGCTCTCCTCCGGACCGCTTTGTCCTCTTTACTGCCTTCTCTCCTCTCTGAAGAACATGGGAAGCACCTTTTCTGTTTCTCCGCTCAGATTCATCTTTAACCCTTCCATCCTTTCAGCGAACTCCGGAAATCCAGTTATAGTCTCGGGGTATTTATTACAGACCCAGGGGCAGTTCTCTCCCTCAGGACGGGCTCAGCGGGGCTAAACGGGATGGCACCGAGCTGCCAGCCTCCCGCCGCCAGCTGGCATCCCCCCCTCACCAGCCAAGCCAACAAACTAAATTAGGCTAAATACAGAAATGTTAAAACATAACGAACAGCCCAAAGAAAACCAGCTTCATTAATAAAAATGCTCCTAAATAATAACATAAATATCGCAGAGATAACTACAGCCAATCCAGCAGAATTACTGCAACAGAAGCACCGAGGAAACACACAAAGGCTCCATTAATATAAATGAATTTAAGAATTAGGACCCTATAAATATCTAACTACTGTTAGACTACTACTGTCACACCCTGATAATTACAGCGTCTGAAACTGTTTTATAATAATAATTATTATTATTATTATTATTATTACTATTATTATTATTATTACTATTATTATTATTATTATTAAATAAAGAAGGAGGTGGACTGACTTTAAAACCGACAACAGACCCGCCAAAGCAAAACTTTACACACACACACACACACACACTGCATTCCTACTCATAGGCAGGTAATTTTGCGTGTCTGTCCAGTTTCCAGAGCCGCAACCGCAGAGGACAACTATACTGCCTATCGCTCTCTCTCTCTCTCTCTCTCTCTCTCTCTCTCTCTCTCTCTCTCTCTACCTGAATGACCCTCATGTTGAGGCCGGTCTCCTGTGCCAGCTGTTCCCGGATGTGGCGCGTGGGTTTGGGCGTGGCCGCGAACGCCGCTTTGAGGGTCTCCAGCTGTTTGGCTTTGATGGTGGTCCGCGGTCCGCGGCGCTTCCCGCCCAGATTCTGATCGTCAGCCTCGTTACTGGGAGCCTCTTTATCCGACAGAGCGGCGATCTCCGAGTCCTTCACATCATCCTGCAGAGGATCCTGCGAGTCCGGAGATAAACTGGGGTCACTGCACGCCATTACTGAGGAGGAAAAGGAGAGACACAGAGAGAGAAAGATTATTATTATTTGTAGGATTTTAACTTTTATATTATATTTTACTTTGTGTTTTTATTTATTCTATTAGTCAATATAATAATAATAATAATAATCCATTTTTAATTAATTTAAAACAAACCAAAATTACAACAGCAACTACAACAAAACATTACTACTATCAAATTAATAATAATGGGATAGAAAAAAAGAAAGAAAGAAAGAAAGAAAGAAAGAAAGATTTCATTTTGTAATAATTTTTTCAAGGAATTTGTGACACAGTAAATGTAAAAATATACACTCCACACTAACCCTCTTTAAAAGATGGTGGTGGGGGGGTTGTTAGGACGGTGGTGGTGGTGGTGGTGGTGTGTGTGTGTGTGTGTGTGTGTGTGTGTGTGTGTGTGTGTTTGGGCCTACAGCAGTGGCCTACAGAGCGAGTAAAGCACTCAATATTAGAACATTCCTGGCGGGGAAAGAAACCAGGCTTTACTGAAGAACTGATTCTACAGTTTTAACATTAAGTGGGCGGGGCTGTGAAAACTGATTTACAGTTTAGAGTTTTTAATATTGCTATAAAATGTTCCCTTTGCAGAGTAGACCCCAAAACCTTCATTATAATATTTGCATCACAACACCGAGCTGAAGAACGAGCCCCATCCATCAGCTCTCTTTGGCCTCACCTGAGAGCAGGTTGGTGTCCTTCACGTTGCTGTTGTTTAAATAATCGTCTTTACACACGAACTTGTTCTCGTCGATGATGTAGAGCTCCTCCCCCGTGGACAGCTGCTTGTTGCACATCATGCAGGTGAAGCAGTTCAGGTGAAACACTTTGCTCCGCGCCCTCCGCACCAGGTCGTTGGGGGAGATGCCCTGAGCACAGCCCGCACACTTAGTGCCGAAACGCCTGCACCCGGGGGGAAACACACACACACACACACACACACACACAGAGGAAACACAGTCAGCATCAGCACGGGACTCATTCATTACGCTGAAATAGAATTAATATTAAAAGGAAATAAAATGACATTTCAAAAACGAAAGAGAACTAAATAATGATAATGATAATAATAATAATAATAATAACAAAACAACAACAACAATAATAATAATGATAAAAATAATAATAATAATACAGATAAATGCGAGAGTGGTGGTTGATGAAGTCTGTAGACCTTTACATAAACAGTATAAATCGCATCAGTGAAAGTAAAGCGAGAACAAAAATGAGGGTAAACTGGAAACCCCCTCTCAATACACACGAGTTACACACCAGTTCCTCTGACTGGTATTGTGGATTGGCTCTTTGCGAGCTCAGATTGTTGATTCTCAGTCTGTCAGTTTCCACCTCAAAGTGGAAATCCACTTATCACATCTTGGCTCGGAGCGGGCGCGCACGCACACACACGCACACACACACACACACCTAGCCTGACAGCATTGATCCCTAAAAACAAAGTGTGATTTCCTTTAGTGTATACAGAGTGTGATCTGCATGACAATTCAAATTAACAAGCTCTTAATTAATGGCTGTGCTAATCAAAGAGTCCAGCTTGTTGACAAGTCTTCCTCTCACACCCACTGTGGGGATTTTGTTGGAAATCAGAAATGGCTTATTTGGGCATTTTACACTCCTGAAAAAAAAACTGCATGAATTCATAATCTCTACAGGAGTAATGATGCTTGTTCAAGCGCTCACCAAAAAGGTCCTTGGTTACAACTGGGTTACTAGATGATATTTTCATCTGTGGGAAAATAACTGCGCTCAGTAAATCTGTTTAACAGGATGATCTCAGGTCTAAACCGCTGCCTAAATGTTGTATTTTCAAGAAATGTATTATAGTAGATACTATGGTAGTGACAGAAAAATACTAGCTATAATAACCCCTCGTTTCTAACAGTAAGAGAAAGAATCATCCACTCTTCAGTAACGGAAGGCCTGCAGATACATGCCATCTGGGTGAGCCAAGTCCAGTCCATTTCAGTCTGCCCCAGTCTCCTCCTCGAGCAGTACTCACCTGAAGAAGTCGTTCTTGCAGTAGAGCTTCCCCTCCCTGGAGAAGCATTTCTCCGTCAGGTTGCATTTACACTCGCAGCACTGCACGCACTTGATGTGCCACGCTCTGTCCAGCACGTTGAGCAGGAACCGGTCCAGTATCGGCCTCTCGCAGCCCGCGCAGTGGACCATCGTCTCCGGATGCGCGGCGATCGCTCGAGCTCTGGGGGGTTCGGCTGCTTTAGGGGTGCTGTTTGTCCTCCGGCACCAGAGAAAAGTGCCCCTTACCCCAAGACCCCCGCCCCTCTGAGTGCCAGTCTCTGCCAACAGCTGCGGAGAGTCCTCGCGCCCAGATGTGGGCAGATGTGGTCAGGATGAGTGTGAAGAAGCAGGCCAGGGGCTGCTCGCCTGGGTGAGGTAGGATGCCAGTGCGCCTTAATGGTCCCTCATGTCCCCCTCTCTCTCACTCTTTCTCTCTTTCACTCTCTCGCTCGCTCTCTCTCTCTCTCTCTCTCTCTCTCTTCTCTCTCTCTCTCTCTCTCGCTCACTCGCTCTCTCTCTCTCTCTCTCTCTCTCTCTCTCTCTCTCTCTCTCTCTCTCTCTCTCCACACACGTAAATAAATGAAAGCCCGCGGCACGTGGGCGACGTTACACCACAGAGCTGGCACGAGCTAAAAGAAAAGCAGCATGGCCGTCGCTGTGGGAGCTGGAGGAGGAAAAAAACAGAGGGAAAGAGAGGAAGAAGAGGAGAAAGGATACTGATACGGCCAGTGTCGGACGGCAGCGCGCGAGAGACGCACGATCTCGTGCACGCGTCCGACTGATCCCAGCAAGCAAGTCAATAACAATCCGCTAGCCGCTCTAATAGGTCACTTTGCCAAAAAAAAAAACAAGGCGTCCACCTTACCTTCAACGCCTCTTGTTCTGCTCTTTTAATCTCTTCTTTCTTCTTATGTTTGTTGTTGTTGTTTTTCTCTTGACAGTAGCGCGTGCCGTGTTTCTCTCTCTCTCTCTCACTCTCTCTGTCTCACTCTCACTCAACTCTCTCTCTCTCTCTCGAGCTGGTCTGATCTGCGCGCTGCCCGACGCGCGCGAGCCGCCCTTATTCACGGGCCTGTGACGTCACGGCGGGCCGAAGAGGCCAATCCGTGGCCTGATTCTTCGGGCGCGCCGAGCGTGCGCCGGTCAACTGCGCCGCGTCCGCGAACTGCCGGGCGCGCGCTGCTGTTATGGGAGAGAGACGCCAGAAAACAGGTTTTCTAAAAGAAAACAACAATAATCAAACAGAAAAACGAACCGATTTCAAAGAAAAAAACGTTTTAAGCACAAGCGGTTTGTTAGAGAAAATGCGGAGAGATTAAAGGGAGGATGGAGGAGATTCCAGCCTAAAACCTTCATCTTTCTTTTATTCTTCTGCTTTGAGTCTGATCATCTGTGTGTTTAGGGGATGAGAGAGGACTGCACTTTGAAGACTGCTCTGATGGGAGTATGTATTAAACTTGATATCATTGTTTTCCCACAGAGAAAAATATTTAATTCCTATAATGAGGTAAAATTAGGACATTTCAGAGAGATAACGCCTAGGTACCCCAGCAGCAGTGACATTTCATTATAAAGGGTATTTCTGTGTAAAACACCCATTTTAATAAGAAAATCCACAATTTACAAACTGCGCTGTCAAACATTTTTAATGATGTTTTATTGGCTTTTCTGATCTGTCCTTATAATCATACTATGAAGAGAGGAAACTTTGTGTGCTTATTTTTCATACAGAGTAATTTCTTATTTATTTATTGTTGAAATATTTTCCTCCAGTGTTGGTGCTATTATCCTACACTCTATTATAAAGCCATAAATCTTGTGTTATGGCAAATCTAGCACCTGAAGTGCACGTACCTCCTCAGAGCACCAGATCTATTTTACTCCACGTGTGTGAATGAATCCCACACTGACCACTGCTGGTCCTTTGGTCCTTTGTCCAGCCAGAAAGCGAAGACGAGAGAGGCTCCAAGTTTACCAGCACACAGGATCACCTAATGGCCCTTACAGGCGTGTGCACGCGCGCCACCACACCACGCACACCCTTTAGTTTAATTAGTCCAGCTCAGCGAAGCCCCAATATACATATGACCAGTTTACACTCTTTTCTGAATTTCTCTCTTTCATTTCACTTCTCGGACTCGGTGTCATCCCTCACTCAGGGCCGCTGCAGGAAGTGGAGTCCAAACGAGAGCCTGTCCGCACGTTTTCATCCGTTTTCCTTTCATGAAGCGGAGCAGAGGGACCTGTGTCTCAAACCTCAACCTGCAGTGCAAATATAGTGCAGCTAACCTCACTCTCTTACATCAT
>CM029386.1:234659-244659 GCA_017165825.1 Hepsetus odoe | reverse complement strand
GACAAAGCTTTATTTTCGCCGGGAGAGAGATATTTTACCTCGGCCGTACGGGTTTATGTTGGAGAGGTGTCAGGCAGGCGGAATGGATGGCTAATGCATAGGCAGCGCGCGCTCGGCCCAGCATGCTGCACGTCAGGGGAGAGGGGCTGGGATTTAGGGCCGGTGGGAGCCAGGGCTGCCACTGAGCACAGGGATATAAATGTGGGATGTTCTCTCTCTCTCTCTCTCTCTCTCTCTCTTCTCTCTCTCTCTCTCTCTCTCCCCAGTACCCATTTCCACCTGCACACACACATGCTTGTATTTGCATGGACTTCAATATCACTGAAGGCCAAAAGAATTAAAGCAAACCACAAACTTAATTTGCAAGGGTTCAACATGCAGGCCTACCCTCCATTTCCTAAAAAATAATTTATGAAAGACTCTTAAAGATGTCTATAGAAGTTCCTAAACGACTCTTTGCTTGTATACAAAATGGTAAATTAGAAAACCTCAGTTGAAGAGTTAATCTGGGAATCAAAAATTCCACGACATTGCTCCAAAGGACTATTTTTAAAACCTGTATTTTTTGCGAGTGAGCATAAATACTGAAAGATTTCTAGTTATTAAACAATAAAGATTACAAATCGTTTTTGCAGGGTTAGCATGAATAATTAAAAGGGAATAATTAGTATTTTCACATTTTCTGATAAGGTTTTTTTATTATTATTTGAATTAGCATGCTCCCTTATAGGGGTTAACCAAATGTACCTTTTTGTCCCCACAATTTGGCATATTTTCAGCCTTTTCCATTTGTTATTTTGCAGTTTCCATTTCCATATAAAAAGCAAAAAATGTGTTCACTCGTAGAGCAAGCACACATCTATAGTACATTCCATATTTTCCATGCATGCTGTTTTATCTAATCAGCTAACTGAGATATCAATAAACACATTTTCCTACAGCGGTACTGTAGGACTTGTGGATCACCCACACTATCAGCAGACAAAGAGTTAAAGAGATTTACAATTGCTGCTCAAAACAAAGCGCCTCCCTGTCATACTCCCCAACTCCCACCCCCCATGTTAAATAGAAATCTAAAGAAGTAATTGGAATTTACTGCATACCTGAATAACTGCATATAAATAAGCACACATTTCATTGGGGGCTTCACTGACACTGTTTGGGCCTATAAAGCCTGCGCATGCATTATAATGCACTGCACATAATCTTATTTTGCACAAGGCATAGCTTGTGCTTGGGATCCTGTCCAAATTTTTGCAGGATTCAAACCATCATTTTCAATTCATTAACTCTATATAGGCAACATTTTATTTTAATGGGACAGTTTATTTCAGGAAGTGGATTATGAGCAGTGGCTGGAGCTGTAGCAGTTGTGGCTGGCACCTCAGAAAATGTGAGGCAACCGCAATTACCACTCTGTCCACACACTTTCTGTTTGGTGTAAGTATGAGCCAACCACTTAAGCAGTTGCATTGACTTTGGCCATGAATCCTAGACAAATGCTTCCATTTCAGAATGGCTAATCGTCTTTTGCATGCGCCTCCAGAATTTCAACAAGCAGCCGCCAAATCCACCTGGATTTGCAGTCAAGCAAGACTCCGCAGAGATCTGTTATGTTGCAAAGCAAAATGGCCATTGCTTCAACTACACCGGTGATCAAGGAAGGCAAAGAGGAGATGGTCAGATGATGAAATTCCCATTTCTGTTAAGCCTCTCCGCAACCATTTCACAAAGTGGCAAGTCCTGGCTGCAAATTCGAGGTGCACCTTGTGGAAATAATACTATAGTGCAGCTGTAATTGCAGATTGTTATATTAGGTCTGTATATACTTTAATCAAATATTTTAAGTTAGAATGCTATAGTTAATTAAACAAATGTAGTTTAGGTGAAGGATGCTCGAGCTGTACATGAAAAGGCTATTGTTAGAGAACTCATTTACATATTGCATCCTTAAGTGATATTAATATATTTCTAATATTGCAAAGCTAATATTGCAACACTCACTGATATATTGTGCACCCCTACCGCACATTACTTTGAGTTGTTGAGCTCTGCAATCAACAGGGTTCAAAGATGAACTCTTGAAAATTTTATACGCTGTTGCATTTCCACAAAAATAGAGATGGGTGGCTGAAAAATCAATGTGTTTATTTTTTCAGCGGGACACCGAAGCGAGGACACTGGCTGCCATGTTTGACAAACATGCTGTTCTCCTGACCTCCTGCAGCTCCAGAGGCATTAGCTGAATGGAGTGCTGCTTTGCAATCCTATCCTTGTGTCGCACTGAATATGATGCGATAGCTAGACAGCTATAGCTAGTCACAGACTGGAGCCACTCATAGTCACCTGCTGGGTTCCTAGAGCTGAAACAGAGGGTGGGCATGCAAATAGTCGTCTGTGTGCAGAGACAGCTACCTTGTTCCTTTTCCCCTGAGTGCATGTGCATGAGTGGGCCATCAGGTACGCACCACAGGGACTCACGCTCAGGGTTGTGGAGGAGGCACCTCCGTGGTGGCAAGGAGTTGAAAAGGTGAGGAGGTCATGACCTCTGAGTGTTTTACGAGGGAATGGGGGCTGATTTGTCTTCAGCCAAGCATGCTGCTGGCATCTTCACACCCTCGAGTTTCTGGCAGAGAAGGGCAGGGGCAGAGTGGTGGCTGCTGGCTATAAATTAGCATGCTGCCATGCTGACAGGCGGTCAGGGCCATGGGAAAAGCACCCACCTTGACCTCTTCCTGGCTCTGCTGGGTCCAGATGGCAGAGACCACTGAAGCAGGCCTCAACCTCAAAAAACCAAACCACACCACCCCAAGAGTTGCATCACTATAGCCATGCTAATCAGACGCAAGTGCTGATCAGACTTTTCTAACAGTCGAGAAGCAATTCTCACCTGCTTGAGAAAAGAGAACAAGCAGCAATCTCAAAAAGCTCAGGAAAAAAATTGCATTCATATCTTAGCAAGCATACGTGCTGAGAAGAAATTACCTGTGAATTAAATTTCACTGTCCTTGAGAAGAAGAAAAGGAAGTCACCTGTACTGGTTTTGGAACTGAACACTAATCAATGAATAGTTGTTGAAATGAAAGAGGTTGTTCAGCTCACTGTGAACTTGAACTTGTAGAGTATTTTATATCATACTATGTTATACGTTATAACGATTGCTCTTATATAAAGCACATATTTATAGAAATGTTTTGGAAATATGTTTAAATATAGCCCATTGTATAACGACATTTCAAAGCATACCATTCACTGCCCAGCCCACAAGCTCCTTATATGCAGTTTTTGCTCCAACAATAGTTACTTTGCAACGTACTGTTTTTGTGATTTCACAAAAACCAACACCACTGCATGAAGTCATCTACTTAGCTTGACATGTTCTGTCCTCTCCACGATGGAAGATGTACATATTGTTTCAGCCAGACAGTTTTTTATGCCCAGTAGAAATATCAAGAAAATATCAATGGTGAAACTGGTTCCTCCAAAAAAACATATAGGATAACAATTACAGTATACACTAAACACTTACAGTATACACTAAAGCTTAAGGAGCATATTTGTTTATTAGTATATTATATGATCTATACACTGCATTATTAGATCACCATGATATGCATTGCACAATGCTGACTTATTTACAAATCCCCAAGCTCTTTAGTATGTTTTCCCTTTGGGATGTGTTCTCTCCCTTCAGGGTGTGGGTGGGAATTAACACCCACATACTGCTAGGAGACTGGCTCTCTAGTAAATCATGTAATCCCTGTTACTGGAAGACAAACATGCCCCAGATCTAATCACGCCTTCAGGAATCCCCTTATCAGCGCATCGCAGGTTGATCACACTCATGCTTCCCGAATCATCCCCAAAAACCTGCAGAGGTGGTCATTAGGGCTCCCCTCATGTGTATGCATTAGTTTGTAAAATAAATCCCATCTCTGCTTCTAGATAACTGTATATCTGTTTTAGATAGACAGACAGACAGTTACAGTTGCCATGGTGTTGGTGAAGCTCCATGAATCAAGCCCTACCTCGTACACAGGGGCACCATCACCTCCAATGTATTCCTTTGCCAGGGTTACTTTATATTATAATAGATGCATTGTGCATAGAATTTTCCATTTTATATCAGGGCTGAATAAATAAAAGGATGCTGAGAAAGGGATACTGTAGCTTCTGGCTAAGGAGAAAGAGTTTGATTAAGCACAGATTAAATCAGGTTTTAGATGCTTTTTAATCTGAAATCTCATTTCTATACAATATCATTTAAACCTCAGAGTACAAGGGCTGCATTTGAACGTGGATTATCCCAATCATCTGCCTGTGAATATATTAGATCCTAATGCTTTCACAAGTATGATGCTCTTTTTTCTCTTAATGCATGAGTTCAGGGGTTCTGGGAAGATCATAATAGAGCCACAGGAAATCTTTTTTAAAAAGAAGAGAAAATTAGTAACTTTACCAAAAGAGAAAATAATTAATCAAAGTGAATTGGAAAAGAATCAGAAATAGGGTTTTAGACACTCCAGACAATGCCTGCCTGTTCTTTGAACTATTTATAGCACTGTTTGTTATGCTAAAATTGCTCTCCAACTCTATAAATACTCTGGAGTGTTGAAGAGATTATTAAAGAGTTTGAATGAATAGCAAGGGCAACCCTTACAGGTCCAAGTTAAGGGGGTATTTCTGAAAACCCATGCTGTTTAATAACTGCTAATGTAATCAAATCAAATCAAATCAAAGTAATTTTGACCCTCAAAAAAGTGCAAAAACCCTATGACCCCTGCTTTTTTGACTGATTGCTGCAAAGCCCTGGTTATGACTTGCATGATGTATGAATGTACAAATCTTGAGATCCTGAGTCACAGAGTAGACAGAGAGCTAGGTGTGTCAGTCCACAATGATATAAAACCAAGAACAGAACTTCAAGACTCAGATTGAATGATTAATTGATCTACTGCCGATAACATGCCTGAGAACTACCTTGTGCACAAGATAATATAATTGAGATCTCGAGATTGAGCTTCACTTTACGGTGATGGAAGAAGCAGACCAAATGCTGCTCTCCAGCATGTACCGCCACACAGACAAAAGCTTGCTTGATAGGATATTTCTTCTTCATTGGTCATGTTCACAATAGGATGAAGTGGTCCTCCTCGGGCCCACAGGTGTGCTGTATAACACTGTCTGCGTGTCAGCTCTGAAAGAAGGGACATGCTATTCACCTGAGCCCAATCCTCTGTGTAAAAGCTGATTGTGTTTCTGTTATCGACTTCCTCACGTAATTCTCGGCTGGAGAAAAAAAATGGAGGGGGGAAAGTGGAAAGTTTTATCTCCGTTCGGCAGCAGCAGGGAGGGGTGAGAGTTCAGCCTCCTTAAGGCTGAGACACAGAGAACATTAGCGAGAAGCCAGGCAGAGCGTACACATACACACACACACACACACACACACCTACACACACACATATGTTTGTGTGTGTGTCTGTGTGTGTGTATAAAACAACATGCAGTCAGATCACATCAGGTTTTCAGTATTTATTTCTCAGTTTTTAGAATTTAGATTAAAATCTTTCACATCTGAACTTCCAGTGGTTTAAAAAAAAAATCCAGTGAGCAAAAATATTATAACATAAAGTTTTGAAGTATATCAAAATAAACAACCCCTAATATTTGGTTGCATATCCCTGCAACTTCATCAGCACCCACTTAATTTGCCCTGGCTTTTCCACAGTATCTTTCATTTCTTATAGTTGTGGGGATTTCTCTTTCTACTCTTCAGGAGATTAAATGCATGATCATTTGGTTTAGGAAATGATGCTTGACTTCCCGTTTTTACATCTGATGTACATCTGATCTGATCTGATGAAGTCCTTTGTTAACTTGGTGGTGGGTTTTGAGTAATTGCCTTGCTGATGCCCAGTTACTTTGGACACATTTCTCTGTATATTGGCCGACAAGATGGTTCTGCAGATTTCAGGACTGATTCTGCGGCTCTCATCATGGTTACATCATCAATAAAGTTTATTGAGCCTGTTCCAGAAACAAGCCCAAGCCATGACACTACCTACACCATGCTTCACAGTTGAACTTGCATGTTTTAGAACAAGAGCATATGTTTTCCACATTTTGACAGAGATTAATCTTAGTCTCATCAGTATATGAAACTTTGTGACAGATACTGTGTGTGTGTGTGTGTGTGTGTGTGTGTGTATAGTTTATTGCAAGTATTGAGATTTATGTATCTAATTTCTAATATAAAGTTCAATGTGTCGTTTCTGTTTTTCATTTCTTCTTACAGAAATTAATCACACAGGAAATAAATAATATTCATACATTTGCATTGTTGCATTGCTGTGGAGTTGGTTTAATTATGATGTGAAAAGAAAATGTTGAATGTAAATCATGATAGTAAAGCTGCGTGCATTTGATTAAATGATATTTTACAGAGCCTTTCAATAAATGAGAAATTTGCATTATGATACTTTGACTGGCTGTTATTTATAAAATTTTAGGAAATGTTCCATTTGTCTTTTTGCATGTGCTAAAGGGAAAAACATCACATCACCATTGTTTCTATTTAATGAACCTCTTCTCTCTGCTTCCGTCCACATATCACAGCTAAACAGGCATTTCTAAACACTTTATGACAATCACACCAGAAAGTGGAAAAATACAGCTGCATGTAGGTTATAATAATATACAAGAGTAATATAATAAGTTTAGCAAATAAACAAATTATGATCTGAATTAAGCAGGACTGTGTAAATGCTGTGTACTTATTTTCTCTTGGGAAATCATCAAAAACCTATCCCTCGACTAGGGCAGCCCAGAGTTTTGCCTGTAGTTCTGCATCTCCCTGGGTGACAAATTTGATCATGAGAAAATGTTTTATCACTATATGAAGGTGGGCCTCAGACAAAAAAAATAAAACGTAAGTAAGGAAATGACCAAAAAAAGTCAACCTTTCAGCATTAAAACATATTTATACGTCTTATATAAGTCACTGGCTTTGAAATTTAGCCTGACATGCACAAGTGTATTTGAAAGAAGACAAGACAATAAATCTGTCTGCATGTCTAGAATCCAGGGTTATATATCAATCTAAGACAGTCAGGCAAACAGATGATCCTGTATGTGTTCAGGTTACATCACATGTGTGACGCAGCTTCCAAGCACAGGGAAATGAAAAATGTCACTTTGTGGTTTGGCCCTGTGCAAGAGATGATCATGGGCACTGTGCTTAGAAATCCTTAGCATTCAGCCTGAGGCTGGAGTTTCTATTAAATAATTCTTTGCTCTCTCCTCCTCTTTTGCCCTTTTAATTCATTCTCTCGCTCAAGTCTTCTCCTCTGTCCCGATGGGGTTCTGCCTCCTCCCCTGCACCCCTCCACCCTTTGTGCTCCTCTTCAAATGCAGCTCGTCCCCAAAATAAGAAACAGCAAATCCGCTGCCTCTTACCAACAGACGTGTTTACCATCCCATAATACCGCTCGCAGATTTGTTCAGCCCCTTGGATTGCCTTTTCTGTGCGTGTATTTCCCTCTTCTCTTATCACCGAACAAAGCGGCTTCTTCCCCTGCCGCAGAGCTCAGAAACCCCACGATTGTTACAATGGTAAGTATCTGAGGCGCTCTCCATTTCCACTGTAAAACCTGGAGACTAATACAGCACTACCAGACCACGCCGGGCCAGATTGCTGTCAACACTCGCCAAAACTGCAAACTCAGATTAGACGCTCGCTCTCAACCTGGATTTCAAAAAAGGCTTTTCCCACTTATTCAGGTCCCAAATGGAGGAAAAAATCTAATGAAATAATCTGCACCTTTTCAGAAATGGAGACGATGTATTGAAATTATTGATGTCAACTTTGCCTGTTTATTGGTACCTTGTCTGTGTCTCTGCCATAATCAAACTCAAAGGCTGATTGTGCAAGAAAAAAGTGGTTCTTTGGAGTTTTAATATCCAGGAAAAGAAACACTTTAAATAAGCATCACTTTCCCTGAATCAGAAAGTTCCTTGTTGTCATAAATGTATTTTTTTTTCTTTACTTTTCTTATTTTACATATATATCCATGGATTAAGCTGAAAGACTATTATCACACCAAATAAGGTATACACAGGAAGTTACTGCCTAATATTGTGTTTAGTTAGCCATAACTGTCTGTTTAAAGACCAATGTGCATTATTTAGGATATTAAGTAGTTTCAGAATACCATTTACTTTGTTGTACACAGCTTACAACTTCATATAAAGCATAAGAATAAGACAAAAATGAAATCCCCAGTGAAAAAAAATCAGCGTTAAACATACTGTCCAGCCAGTATAATGGTGTAAGTGTTACATGATCCATCCGTTATGAAATGCAAAGGAAAAACATGCAAGCTGCCGAGAAGTGTCAGATGGCAGCGCTCAGAATCCTGGGCATGGAGCTGCCAACCTGCCCTCAGCTCTTAGCAAATGTGTGTATGTGGGTGTGTGGGTATGTGTGTGTGTGTGTGTGTGTGTTTGTGTGTGTGTGTGTGCACCATCAGAGGCTCATGCCACTCCACCACACACACACACGGCCCAGGTTAAACTGCATGGGAATCAGGCAGGCTACACACTGTTTGTTTTGGACTCAATAGCGTCTCATTTACACGTGTTAATTGCAGCTAATTGGTTCTAATTAGATGAACAGGAAACCCTCTGGGACCATTCATACCTTTAATTTGAAGTAAATATCATTAATTAACATATGCTAATTGGGGGCAATTAACATTGATTAAGAGATGCCAAGCGACAGAGAAAAGTACAACTATCAAAATTCGATCAAGTCAGCAGAAAGCGGATGTGGATGGAGGCAGACAGTAATGTGAAGCAGCATCTGGCCCAGTTGGACTGTTTGGGTGGCACTAGGAGCGGGATGGAGGGAGCTTTAGCGGCCCCTAGCCCAGCCTGGCATGCCTGTGTGGCACCCCACACGGCCCCTGCCCCATGGCACACCTGCGCAGGAAGTCGCCCCGCAGACAGAAGGCATCTGTGGACCCGCGAGGCGCCACGTGTGCCACACCATTGGAGCACGAGAGATTAGAGGAGCTACCGCTAAGTCAGCCAGATAGGAGAAAGAAAAAGGGAAGGGAAAGTAAGCGGGAAAAGGAGAGACAAGGAGAGAGTGGACATGAGGCAGTGAAGGAGAGGCAGAGTGAAAGACACTAACAGTGAATACAACTGGCAAATGAAATGATCTTAAATCTAGTTAATAATTTTTATATTGTGGTTGTTTGAAGACTATCAAGATTGTTTTAGTTACTTGTTTAAGTTACTTGGTTGCTTACTTTAAGTCATTTTATTTGGTTGTATTTTATTGCCACATCATTTCATTACTTTCAACCACTATTTCTGGAAATTAACAAAAACAATTTCCAGTGGAATAATTAACAGAAAAATTTTAAAATATTCTTAAAACAATGCAAAAGAATGTATATATTATATGCATACTACTTTACATTTAGATTTTACAGGCTAGATTCAAGATGATTTCTATTGATATTCTTTGTAGTGTGGGGGAAGGTGATGAAGGTGAAACAACAGACGGAGAATGAGAGATACGAAAGAGAACACAAGGAGGATTTAGCGCTGCCAGAAAGCATTTAATCCAGATGATTTTATGTGATAACAAGACCACATTTAGCATAGCTTAAGCCAAAGCCTCATCCGAACAATAACAAAGATGTGCAAGGGCGCAGAGGGCACATGCACACGCTCTTGAATAAATAAATAAATACAGAAAATATTGGTCACATTGTCACTGAGCCTGGAAATGACACCTAAAGTGGCACTCTGTTGGTCCTGTCATATTGAATGTTAGAGACAGGCTTTGGGCATATGGGCAGGCAGGCTGTTGGAGACTGTTGCTACGTCAGTGATTTGGCTGGCAGGGCTAGGTGATTCCCAGTTGGGAGAGTGAGAGAGAGAAAGAGAGAGAGAGAGAGAGAGAGAGAGAGAGAGAGAGAGAGAGAGAGAG
>CM029386.1:207613-234159 GCA_017165825.1 Hepsetus odoe | reverse complement strand
TATAAATCAGGTAAATGATGGTAAAAGACTCTCTGAGTGTTGAGTGTTTTACTGACTCTGGATCAGAGGGAACAGGTTCTCTGCTGAAACCAGGAGGTTCCCTCATGGACCGGTCACTCTTCATAGACACACAGCTGGGTTCTGGAGGTTCTGCTCCAAATCTCTGCCACCTGGAATGGGACATAGAAACTAAAACTAAAGAAATTAAATGTGTAAAAGTGAAACATGTGCGTGTGTGTATGTGTGTGCATTTGTGTATGTGTGTGTGTGTTTGAGCATATGTATTTGTGTGTAGTTAATGTGTGTGTGTGCAAGTGTGTGTTTGTGTGTTTGTATGTGAAAGTGACAACCCTTGTCATTGCGAGGTCACGGCACAGCACACATGAACCACAACGAAATTGGACCTCTGCATTTAACCCATACACACACGTGCAGCAGTGGGCAGCTATTGAAAGCGCCCGGGGAGCAGTGATGGGGACGGTACCTTGCTCAAGGGTACCTCAGGGCAACCCACTGGGGTGGGAATCGAACCCACAATCTTCCGATGCAGAGCCAACTCCCTAACCACTAGGCCACCGCTGTATGTGTGCTTGTCTTTGTGTTTGCATATGCATATGCACATATTACATATTGCATATGTGCTTGTGTGCATGTGTGTGCGTGCGCATGCGTGTGTGTTTGTGTATGTATATGTTTGTGGCATGTTTGTGTGTGTATATGTGTAAGACCCTGAGCAAGACCCTTAACCCTGAGTTGCTCCAGGGGGACTGTCCCTGTAATTAGGACATGTAAGTCACTCTGGATAAGAGCGTCTGCTAAATGCCGTAAATGTAAATGTAAATGTGTGCCAGGTGTATGTGTATGTGTGTGTGTGTGTGTGTGTGTATGCATGTGTGATGTGTATGTGCGTGTTTGTGTATGTGTGAGTGTGTGTTTTTGTATGTGTGTTTGTGTGTGTGTAGTTAATGTGTGTGCACGTATGCATGTGTGTGTGTGTGTGTGTGTGTGTGTGTGTGTGTGTGGTGTGTGTGTGTTGCCCCTTTTCCACTGCTCTGGTTCCTGTGCCGGTTCCGTGCCGGTTCTCAATTTTGGAACCAGGGCGCGCTTTTCCACAGTAAAAAATTGGTGCCGGTGCCCTAAAACAAGCAAACCAACCAAAACTTAGCTGGTCTAGTAGCAAGAACTCGTGACGTCACGAGCGATGGGCGGAGTGATAGGTAGCTTTAGAAGAGAAAACAGCTGAGAGACAAAGAGCGCGGACAAACTTAATGCACTTTAAGCATTATGGACATCCACAGAGATTCAACAGAAATTGGAAAGTGCACTGAGAAAGAAGAAAGTGTTTGAGGAAATTTTAACGGTGGCAGGGTGTGGGAAGGACATCAGTGCTGAGCCAGTAATCCAGAACGAAACATTAACAATAAGGCTTAAATAGCAGCCCCAATGAAGCACACCTGTGCCTCCATGAGCTCAGGTGTGCTCAGTCATAGCAGAGCGCCCTCTGTCGTGCCCAACCGGAACCACAGGCACAACAGACTGTGACAGGCATAAGGGAAGAACTAATTTGGTGATTTCATTGTGTATGTCGATCTGATTCAGCCGTAATGACACGCTGAATAAGCTGCCTTTGGATACTGAAATAAATACTCAAAGTCTGGAGAATAACCAGCAACACAAACTGAAAAAGGCTGTTGTTGAGGAATCACTGACTATTCTAAAATGTCCGCTCCCTGGATAATAAACTGGACTGTATACGACTCCAGCTGAACACCCAGAGTGAGGACAGAGACTGCTGTGTTTTTGTTTTTACGGAGACATGGCTCAGCGACAGTGTTCCGGACACCGCCATCCAACTCGCCGGACTCTCCGCGTTTCGCTCGGACAGAAACACCGCTCTGACCGGCAAGACTCGCGGAGGTGTGCAGACTCCTGAGGACCCGGGACAAGGCCTTCAAGTCAGGGGATGAGGCTGCCCTGAGAACAGCGAGGGCGAACCTGTCTCGGGCCATCAGAGCAGCAAAGTGAGCTCACGCAGAGAGAATCCATGGCCACTTCAAAAACGACACGCAGCACATGTGGCAGGGCATCCAGGCCCTCACCAACTCCAGGACATCTCCACCTGCCTGTAACAGTGACTCCTCCCTCCCAGATGCGCTGAACCACTTCTACGCATGGTTTGATGTGGCAAAAAACACAGAAATGAGGAAGACCACCCCTCCTCCAAACGACCAGATTCTCTATCTGACCACAGCCGAGGTGAGAAGATCTCTTCTCAGAGTCAACCCACGGAAAGCTGCTGGTCCAGAAAACATTCAAGGTCGTGTGCTCAGAGGATATGCAGAACAGCTGGCAGTTGTTCTCACTGACATCTTCAACACCTCTCTGAGCACCACTGTTGTTCCCAGGTGCTACAAGACCACCAGCATCATTCCAGTGCCAAAGAAACCATCCATCTCCTGCCTCAACGACTATCGTCCCGTCGCACTCACACCCATCATCATGAAGTGCTTCGAGAGGCTGGTTATGAGGCATATCAAGACTCAAATCCCCTCCTCATTGGATCCCCTGCAGTTTGCGTATCGTCCCAACCGTTCAACGGACGATGCAATCTCCACCACCCTCCATCTGGCCCTTTCTCATCTTGACAGAAAGGACAGTTACGTCAGAATGCTGTTCATTGACTACAGTTCAGCATTCAACACCATCATCCCTCAGCACCTGAGTGAGAAGCTGAGGCTGCTGGGCCTGAACACCTCCCTCTGTAACTGGATCCTGGACTTCCTGACTGGGAGACCCCAGTCAGTCAGCATCAGTAGCAGCACCTCCAACACCATCACACTGAGCACAGGAGCCCCCCAGGGCTGTGTGCTCAGTCCACTGCTGTTCACACTGATGACCCACGACTGTGCAGCCAAGCACAGCTCGAACCACATCATCAAATTTGCTGATGATGTGTGTGCATGTGACGGACTAGTGTAGAATCAACAACCTGTCTCTGAATGTCGACAAGGCTAAAGAGATGGTTGTTGACTTCAGGAGACCACATCGGAACCACTCTCCACTGAATATCAACACCTCACCTGTGGAGATGGTCCAGAGCACCAAGTTTCTTGGTGTTCACATCACTGAAAACCTCACGTGGTCCCTCAACACCTGCTCCATCACAAAGAAAGCCCAGCAGCGCCTCTACTTCCTGCGCAGACTGAGGAAAGCCCATCTCCCACCTTCCATCCTCACCATCTTCTACAGGGGAACCATCAAGAGCATCCTGAGCGGCTGCATTACTGCCTGGTACGGGAACTGCAATGTCTCAGACAAGTCCCTACAACGGGTAGTGAGAACAGCTGAGAAGATCATCGGGATCTCTCTGCCCTCTGTACAGGACATTTTCACCACTCGCTGCATCCGCAAAGCAACCAGCATTGTGGATGATCCCTCCCACCCGTCCCACACTCTCTTCTCCCTCCTGCCATCCAGGAAAAGGTTCCGCAGCATACGGGCCTCCACTTCCAGGATGGGAAACAGTTTCTTCCCCCTGACCATCAGACTCTTGAACTGATATCTTCACACTTATTACTCATCTACCTATCTACTAACTAATTATTTTTACTGCACATCCGCACTTTACTCATAATGCTGCTCCATTACACTTGTTACACTGCCCAACAACCTGGGCTGTTTTGTTCCACAACACTGCGGCCCTCTGATGGATGAAAGTACTGTCTGTTGTGCTGTCTGTTGTTCTGTCGGTTGTCTGCACTTGTTGCCTTGTCTTGTCTTGTGTGGCACCAGGGTCCTGGAGGAACGTTATTTTGTTTCACTCTGTACTGTGTATGTTGCTGAAATGGCAATAAAAACCTACTTGCCTACTTGAACTAGTCTGAACAGCAGGGTCAGATATTCTGTTCTTCCTGTTTCCTGTAGAATCCTGTAAAAGGACTCACTGTGGATCAGAGGCTCCTCCTGCAGTGCTGGAATGAAGAGCCCCCATCATGGATCAGTTTCTCTTCACACACTCACAGCTCCACACTGGAGATGCTGCTCTCCATCAACACTGCATCCTGAACACACACAGAGAGAAGAGCTGAACGAGTCTCTCTTCAGAACGGGACGTTAATGAGCTTCTTCTTCCTGAAGCTCCATCCAGAAATAAACCTGCAGTGTTTACAGTCACACACAGGCTCTTACACACCACACGCTTTTGTGCAGCTCAGGCACCAAAACACATTTTACAGAGTGATTTTATTGGTTGTGCACAAGGTTTTGTACGACTCTGGTCAAATATTTTTCAGTATTTTTCAATAAATAATATTTCACTGATGTAAAAAAGTCACATTAATTAAAAAAAAATGTTCAAAAGACTAAACAACTTCAACACCTTCTGTGTGTTTGTTTATCTTAATAAACAAACACAATATTTTAAAATTAATTTTAATAAAGTTTGTAGTGACCGGACTGTAAATGTCCCCCGAGCTCCTGCTGCTCTTCTGTGAATATTTAATCACACACTGGAGCAGGTCAGTTCAGTGTGGAGCTGCAGGACTGCTCTGTGAAGCTCCTCATGGAGTAAATGATCTCTGCTCTTGAACAGCGCTGAACAGGGACTCTGTGAAAAGTGAGATGATCAGCAGGTTCATGATCATCACAGAGATCTTTCTACAGGAGATGAGAGCTGAGCTGAAGTTGCTGTAACTGGTGTTACTGGTCAGGTGAGGAGGTGAATAATGGTCTGGACCAGTTATGGTCCCCCTCTGTCCTGGGCTGTGGTTTGTCCCGTCGCTGATGTTTCTGAAGATCTGAGGAGGTTCTGAACTGAAAGTGTTTCTTTATAAAATCACTGAAAGTTCAAACTGTTTCACTTCAACAAACAGCAGAACAACCTTCCTCCACCACCACCCACAAACTTCTCCAGACAGACTTGTTCTCCATCCTCCCGGAATAAAGAGGTTCTCCAGCCTCCCTGCCCTGCTCTCTAGTCTGGACTGGTTCACACTGAAGTCCAGTGAAGCGAGCTGTGCTGAACATCCAGCTTTAAAAGCTGAAGAGCAGCTCAGCCCTGCACCTCCACACAGACAGCTTCACCTCCAGCAGTGAGGACCTCCATCTCCACCTCTGGACCCTCAGAGAAGAGAGACTCCAGCTCTGGAGCTCAGCTCTGTGTCCATCAGCAGAAGAAGTGTGTGTGTTCTTTCAGCTCCAGTATAAAACATCAGGGTCGGTTCAGGACCTTACTGTGTGAAATCACCCCGCTGAAGTCCGGACTCTCCTCTCCTGCTGGAGCGGCATCGGGAAAACTTTATCTGCGTCCCAAACTTCACACTTCCGCCCTAAAGAGTGTGTAAAAGACCGCGCAGCACCGTGAGAAGTGCACTCGGTAGTGTCGAGTGGAGGAGCAGAAGGGTGCGGATTGGGACGGAGCTTTACTTTCACTTTCACTTCCTTCTTCAGACTTCGACAAGTGTACACAACACCGGGTGGAGGATTATTACTCTCTGCTGGCTGTTCGCTTTTCTTTCACCATCAAAATCAGTAAACATTCTCATAGTAATGATCTGAATCTCTCAGTTTCTTCGGAGAAAGAACGACTGTCCTGGTGGGTGAGATACCGTAAAGACTGGAATAAACGCGCAGCTAAAGTGTGGCCACAGTTGGGGTCTGCAGGTGGGACAGAAGAGAAAGAAGCTGGAAGAGAAGAAGAGAGAGATCAGAGATCAGTGTTGGGTTTTTACTGTAAATTCAGAACAACACTTTGTGAAACTCTGGTGTGAAGCCTGATTTTGTGTTCAACACAGCCGCTCTTCTCCTAAACACAGCGGATTAAACTTCTAGTGTAAATTACAGCACAACTGAGACACTTCGAGACAAACTTCACAGCAGATTCATGTGGACAAAGTCTGCAGAAATTGGGCTCTTCAGGTTGAAGTTCATGTCAGTGTTTTATGATTTAAAAATTAACCAATAAATAAACACATTCAATAAATACATTTATGAATAACCCGGTGTAAAACTCAGCTTATGGTGTAAAACTTTTGCTAAATCAATATGTGGATATATTATCAATCAATAGATTAATTTATTATAATCAGTAACTCCTGTACTGATGAATAATCAAATACTTAGATATTGACTGACTAATTCACAATTAGATACTTACTGACTACTCAATCATCAGATACTTATTCTACTTAATAACCTTTAATAACCCGTAATAACGTGTATATAATAACGCCTTTTAAAAATCAGATATTTATTTACTGACCTGATGAAGCCTCTCCCTCCTCAAGCCTCACAACAGCTGGCATCTCCATGGAGATCTCTTCCTTTCTCGGCCCATCAGTTTCCTCCTCTCTTCCCTTCTTCTTAAAATCCTTCACCGCCTCTTTCATCACGTTCTACTCTTTCTCCTCCTGCTCTCCCTCCTCCATCACTTGTCCTCTCGTCATCAGTTTCTCTTCCTGTATCCTCTCCTGCTCCTCCAGCTTCTCTNTTTATGCTCTGCGTTTGCTCTATGCTCTAGCGTGTTTATGCTCTGCGTTTGCTCTATGCTCTAGCGTGTTTATGCTCTGCGTTTGCTCTATGCTCTAGCGTGTTTATGCTCTGCGTTTGCTCTATGCTCTAGCGTGTTTATGCTCTGCGTTTGCTCTATGCTCTAGCGTGTTTATGCTCTGCGTTTGCTCTATGCTCTAGCGTGTTTATGCTCTGCGTTTGCTCTATGCTCTAGCGTGTTTATGCTCTGCGTTTGCTCTATGCTCTAGCGTGTTTATGCTCTGCGTTTGCTCTATGCTCTAGCGTGTTTATGCTCTGCGTTTGCTCTATGCTCTAGCGTGTTTATGCTCTGCGTTTGCTCTATGCTCTAGCGTGTTTATGCTCTGCGTTTGCTCTATGCTCTAGCGTGTTTATGCTCTGCGTTTGCTCTATGCTCTAGCGTGTTTATGCTCTGCGTTTGCTCTATGCTCTAGCGTGTTTATGCTCTGCGTTTGCTCTATGCTCTAGCGTGTTTATGCTCTGCGTTTGCTCTATGCTCTAGCGTGTTTATGCTCTGCGTTTGCTCTATGCTCTAGCGTGTTTATGCTCTGCGTTTGCTCTATGCTCTAGCGTGTTTATGCTCTGCGTTTGCTCTATGCTCTAGCGTGTTTATGCTCTGCGTTTGCTCTATGCTCTAGCGTGTTTATGCTCTGCGTTTGCTCTATGCTCTAGCGTGTTTATGCTCTGCGTTTGCTCTATGCTCTAGCGTGTTTATGCTCTGCGTTTGCTCTATGCTCTAGCGTGTTTATGCTCTGCGTTTGCTCTATGCTCTAGCGTGTTTATGCTCTGCGTTTGCTCTATGCTCTAGCGTGTTTATGCTCTGCGTTTGCTCTATGCTCTAGCGTGTTTATGCTCTGCGTTTGCTCTATGCTCTAGCGTGTTTATGCTCTGCGTTTGCTCTATGCTCTAGCGTGTTTATGCTCTGCGTTTGCTCTATGCTCTAGCGTGTTTATGCTCTGCGTTTGCTCTATGCTCTAGCGTGTTTATGCTCTGCGTTTGCTCTATGCTCTAGCGTGTTTATGCTCTGCGTTTGCTCTATGCTCTAGCGTGTTTATGCTCTGCGTTTGCTCTATGCTCTAGCGTGTTTATGCTCTGCGTTTGCTCTATGCTCTAGCGTGTTTATGCTCTGCGTTTGCTCTATGCTCTAGCGTGTTTATGCTCTGCGTTTGCTCTATGCTCTAGCGTGTTTATGCTCTGCGTTTGCTCTATGCTCTAGCGTGTTTATGCTCTGCGTTTGCTCTATGCTCTAGCGTGTTTATGCTCTGCGTTTGCTCTATGCTCTAGCGTGTTTATGCTCTGCGTTTGCTCTATGCTCTAGCGTGTTTATGCTCTGCGTTTGCTCTATGCTCTAGCGTGTTTATGCTCTGCGTTTGCTCTATGCTCTAGCGTGTTTATGCTCTGCGTTTGCTCTATGCTCTAGCGTGTTTATGCTCTGCGTTTGCTCTATGCTCTAGCGTGTTTATGCTCTGCGTTTGCTCTATGCTCTAGCGTGTTTATGCTCTGCGTTTGCTCTATGCTCTAGCGTGTTTATGCTCTGCGTTTGCTCTATGCTCTAGCGTGTTTATGCTCTGCGTTTGCTCTATGCTCTAGCGTGTTTATGCTCTGCGTTTGCTCTATGCTCTAGCGTGTTTATGCTCTGCGTTTGCTCTATGCTCTAGCGTGTTTATGCTCTGCGTTTGCTCTATGCTCTAGCGTGTTTATGCTCTGCGTTTGCTCTATGCTCTAGCGTGTTTATGCTCTGCGTTTGCTCTATGCTCTAGCGTGTTTATGCTCTGCGTTTGCTCTATGCTCTAGCGTGTTTATGCTCTGCGTTTGCTCTATGCTCTAGCGTGTTTATGCTCTGCGTTTGCTCTATGCTCTAGCGTGTTTATGCTCTGCGTTTGCTCTATGCTCTAGCGTGTTTATGCTCTGCGTTTGCTCTATGCTCTAGCGTGTTTATGCTCTGCGTTTGCTCTATGCTCTAGCGTGTTTATGCTCTGCGTTTGCTCTATGCTCTAGCGTGTTTATGCTCTGCGTTTGCTCTATGCTCTAGCGTGTTTATGCTCTGCGTTTGCTCTATGCTCTAGCGTGTTTATGCTCTGCGTTTGCTCTATGCTCTAGCGTGTTTATGCTCTGCGTTTGCTCTATGCTCTAGCGTGTTTATGCTCTGCGTTTGCTCTATGCTCTAGCGTGTTTATGCTCTGCGTTTGCTCTATGCTCTAGCGTGTTTATGCTCTGCGTTTGCTCTATGCTCTAGCGTGTTTATGCTCTGCGTTTGCTCTATGCTCTAGCGTGTTTATGCTCTGCGTTTGCTCTATGCTCTAGCGTGTTTATGCTCTGCGTTTGCTCTATGCTCTAGCGTGTTTATGCTCTGCGTTTGCTCTATGCTCTAGCGTGTTTATGCTCTGCGTTTGCTCTATGCTCTAGCGTGTTTATGCTCTGCGTTTGCTCTATGCTCTAGCGTGTTTATGCTCTGCGTTTGCTCTATGCTCTAGCGTGTTTATGCTCTGCGTTTGCTCTATGCTCTAGCGTGTTTATGCTCTGCGTTTGCTCTATGCTCTAGCGTGTTTATGCTCTGCGTTTGCTCTATGCTCTAGCGTGTTTATGCTCTGCGTTTGCTCTATGCTCTAGCGTGTTTATGCTCTGCGTTTGCTCTATGCTCTAGCGTGTTTATGCTCTGCGTTTGCTCTATGCTCTAGCGTGTTTATGCTCTGCGTTTGCTCTATGCTCTAGCGTGTTTATGCTCTGCGTTTGCTCTATGCTCTAGCGTGTTTATGCTCTGCGTTTGCTCTATGCTCTAGCGTGTTTATGCTCTGCGTTTGCTCTATGCTCTAGCGTGTTTATGCTCTGCGTTTGCTCTATGCTCTAGCGTGTTTATGCTCTGCGTTTGCTCTATGCTCTAGCGTGTTTATGCTCTGCGTTTGCTCTATGCTCTAGCGTGTTTATGCTCTGCGTTTGCTCTATGCTCTAGCGTGTTTATGCTCTGCGTTTGCTCTATGCTCTAGCGTGTTTATGCTCTGCGTTTGCTCTATGCTCTAGCGTGTTTATGCTCTGCGTTTGCTCTATGCTCTAGCGTGTTTATGCTCTGCGTTTGCTCTATGCTCTAGCGTGTTTATGCTCTGCGTTTGCTCTATGCTCTAGCGTGTTTATGCTCTGCGTTTGCTCTATGCTCTAGCGTGTTTATGCTCTGCGTTTGCTCTATGCTCTAGCGTGTTTATGCTCTGCGTTTGCTCTATGCTCTAGCGTGTTTATGCTCTGCGTTTGCTCTATGCTCTAGCGTGTTTATGCTCTGCGTTTGCTCTATGCTCTAGCGTGTTTATGCTCTGCGTTTGCTCTATGCTCTAGCGTGTTTATGCTCTGCGTTTGCTCTATGCTCTAGCGTGTTTATGCTCTGCGTTTGCTCTATGCTCTAGCGTGTTTATGCTCTGCGTTTGCTCTATGCTCTAGCGTGTTTATGCTCTGCGTTTGCTCTATGCTCTAGCGTGTTTATGCTCTGCGTTTGCTCTATGCTCTAGCGTGTTTATGCTCTGCGTTTGCTCTATGCTCTAGCGTGTTTATGCTCTGCGTTTGCTCTATGCTCTAGCGTGTTTATGCTCTGCGTTTGCTCTATGCTCTAGCGTGTTTATGCTCTGCGTTTGCTCTATGCTCTAGCGTGTTTATGCTCTGCGTTTGCTCTATGCTCTAGCGTGTTTATGCTCTGCGTTTGCTCTATGCTCTAGCGTGTTTATGCTCTGCGTTTGCTCTATGCTCTAGCGTGTTTATGCTCTGCGTTTGCTCTATGCTCTAGCGTGTTTATGCTCTGCGTTTGCTCTATGCTCTAGCGTGTTTATGCTCTGCGTTTGCTCTATGCTCTAGCGTGTTTATGCTCTGCGTTTGCTCTATGCTCTAGCGTGTTTATGCTCTGCGTTTGCTCTATGCTCTAGCGTGTTTATGCTCTGCGTTTGCTCTATGCTCTAGCGTGTTTATGCTCTGCGTTTGCTCTATGCTCTAGCGTGTTTATGCTCTGCGTTTGCTCTATGCTCTAGCGTGTTTATGCTCTGCGTTTGCTCTATGCTCTAGCGTGTTTATGCTCTGCGTTTGCTCTATGCTCTAGCGTGTTTATGCTCTGCGTTTGCTCTATGCTCTAGCGTGTTTATGCTCTGCGTTTGCTCTATGCTCTAGCGTGTTTATGCTCTGCGTTTGCTCTATGCTCTAGCGTGTTTATGCTCTGCGTTTGCTCTATGCTCTAGCGTGTTTATGCTCTGCGTTTGCTCTATGCTCTAGCGTGTTTATGCTCTGCGTTTGCTCTATGCTCTAGCGTGTTTATGCTCTGCGTTTGCTCTATGCTCTAGCGTGTTTATGCTCTGCGTTTGCTCTATGCTCTAGCGTGTTTATGCTCTGCGTTTGCTCTATGCTCTAGCGTGTTTATGCTCTGCGTTTGCTCTATGCTCTAGCGTGTTTATGCTCTGCGTTTGCTCTATGCTCTAGCGTGTTTATGCTCTGCGTTTGCTCTATGCTCTAGCGTGTTTATGCTCTGCGTTTGCTCTATGCTCTAGCGTGTTTATGCTCTGCGTTTGCTCTATGCTCTAGCGTGTTTATGCTCTGCGTTTGCTCTATGCTCTAGCGTGTTTATGCTCTGCGTTTGCTCTATGCTCTAGCGTGTTTATGCTCTGCGTTTGCTCTATGCTCTAGCGTGTTTATGCTCTGCGTTTGCTCTATGCTCTAGCGTGTTTATGCTCTGCGTTTGCTCTATGCTCTAGCGTGTTTATGCTCTGCGTTTGCTCTATGCTCTAGCGTGTTTATGCTCTGCGTTTGCTCTATGCTCTAGCGTGTTTATGCTCTGCGTTTGCTCTATGCTCTAGCGTGTTTATGCTCTGCGTTTGCTCTATGCTCTAGCGTGTTTATGCTCTGCGTTTGCTCTATGCTCTAGCGTGTTTATGCTCTGCGTTTGCTCTATGCTCTAGCGTGTTTATGCTCTGCGTTTGCTCTATGCTCTAGCGTGTTTATGCTCTGCGTTTGCTCTATGCTCTAGCGTGTTTATGCTCTGCGTTTGCTCTATGCTCTAGCGTGTTTATGCTCTGCGTTTGCTCTATGCTCTAGCGTGTTTATGCTCTGCGTTTGCTCTATGCTCTAGCGTGTTTATGCTCTGCGTTTGCTCTATGCTCTAGCGTGTTTATGCTCTGCGTTTGCTCTATGCTCTAGCGTGTTTATGCTCTGCGTTTGCTCTATGCTCTAGCGTGTTTATGCTCTGCGTTTGCTCTATGCTCTAGCGTGTTTATGCTCTGCGTTTGCTCTATGCTCTAGCGTGTTTATGCTCTGCGTTTGCTCTATGCTCTAGCGTGTTTATGCTCTGCGTTTGCTCTATGCTCTAGCGTGTTTATGCTCTGCGTTTGCTCTATGCTCTAGCGTGTTTATGCTCTGCGTTTGCTCTATGCTCTAGCGTGTTTATGCTCTGCGTTTGCTCTATGCTCTAGCGTGTTTATGCTCTGCGTTTGCTCTATGCTCTAGCGTGTTTATGCTCTGCGTTTGCTCTATGCTCTAGCGTGTTTATGCTCTGCGTTTGCTCTATGCTCTAGCGTGTTTATGCTCTGCGTTTGCTCTATGCTCTAGCGTGTTTATGCTCTGCGTTTGCTCTATGCTCTAGCGTGTTTATGCTCTGCGTTTGCTCTATGCTCTAGCGTGTTTATGCTCTGCGTTTGCTCTATGCTCTAGCGTGTTTATGCTCTGCGTTTGCTCTATGCTCTAGCGTGTTTATGCTCTGCGTTTGCTCTATGCTCTAGCGTGTTTATGCTCTGCGTTTGCTCTATGCTCTAGCGTGTTTATGCTCTGCGTTTGCTCTATGCTCTAGCGTGTTTATGCTCTGCGTTTGCTCTATGCTCTAGCGTGTTTATGCTCTGCGTTTGCTCTATGCTCTAGCGTGTTTATGCTCTGCGTTTGCTCTATGCTCTAGCGTGTTTATGCTCTGCGTTTGCTCTATGCTCTAGCGTGTTTATGCTCTGCGTTTGCTCTATGCTCTAGCGTGTTTATGCTCTGCGTTTGCTCTATGCTCTAGCGTGTTTATGCTCTGCGTTTGCTCTATGCTCTAGCGTGTTTATGCTCTGCGTTTGCTCTATGCTCTAGCGTGTTTATGCTCTGCGTTTGCTCTATGCTCTAGCGTGTTTATGCTCTGCGTTTGCTCTATGCTCTAGCGTGTTTATGCTCTGCGTTTGCTCTATGCTCTAGCGTGTTTATGCTCTGCGTTTGCTCTATGCTCTAGCGTGTTTATGCTCTGCGTTTGCTCTATGCTCTAGCGTGTTTATGCTCTGCGTTTGCTCTATGCTCTAGCGTGTTTATGCTCTGCGTTTGCTCTATGCTCTAGCGTGTTTATGCTCTGCGTTTGCTCTATGCTCTAGCGTGTTTATGCTCTGCGTTTGCTCTATGCTCTAGCGTGTTTATGCTCTGCGTTTGCTCTATGCTCTAGCGTGTTTATGCTCTGCGTTTGCTCTATGCTCTAGCGTGTTTATGCTCTGCGTTTGCTCTATGCTCTAGCGTGTTTATGCTCTGCGTTTGCTCTATGCTCTAGCGTGTTTATGCTCTGCGTTTGCTCTATGCTCTAGCGTGTTTATGCTCTGCGTTTGCTCTATGCTCTAGCGTGTTTATGCTCTGCGTTTGCTCTATGCTCTAGCGTGTTTATGCTCTGCGTTTGCTCTATGCTCTAGCGTGTTTATGCTCTGCGTTTGCTCTATGCTCTAGCGTGTTTATGCTCTGCGTTTGCTCTATGCTCTAGCGTGTTTATGCTCTGCGTTTGCTCTATGCTCTAGCGTGTTTATGCTCTGCGTTTGCTCTATGCTCTAGCGTGTTTATGCTCTGCGTTTGCTCTATGCTCTAGCGTGTTTATGCTCTGCGTTTGCTCTATGCTCTAGCGTGTTTATGCTCTGCGTTTGCTCTATGCTCTAGCGTGTTTATGCTCTGCGTTTGCTCTATGCTCTAGCGTGTTTATGCTCTGCGTTTGCTCTATGCTCTAGCGTGTTTATGCTCTGCGTTTGCTCTATGCTCTAGCGTGTTTATGCTCTGCGTTTGCTCTATGCTCTAGCGTGTTTATGCTCTGCGTTTGCTCTATGCTCTAGCGTGTTTATGCTCTGCGTTTGCTCTATGCTCTAGCGTGTTTATGCTCTGCGTTTGCTCTATGCTCTAGCGTGTTTATGCTCTGCGTTTGCTCTATGCTCTAGCGTGTTTATGCTCTGCGTTTGCTCTATGCTCTAGCGTGTTTATGCTCTGCGTTTGCTCTATGCTCTAGCGTGTTTATGCTCTGCGTTTGCTCTATGCTCTAGCGTGTTTATGCTCTGCGTTTGCTCTATGCTCTAGCGTGTTTATGCTCTGCGTTTGCTCTATGCTCTAGCGTGTTTATGCTCTGCGTTTGCTCTATGCTCTAGCGTGTTTATGCTCTGCGTTTGCTCTATGCTCTAGCGTGTTTATGCTCTGCGTTTGCTCTATGCTCTAGCGTGTTTATGCTCTGCGTTTGCTCTATGCTCTAGCGTGTTTATGCTCTGCGTTTGCTCTATGCTCTAGCGTGTTTATGCTCTGCGTTTGCTCTATGCTCTAGCGTGTTTATGCTCTGCGTTTGCTCTATGCTCTAGCGTGTTTATGCTCTGCGTTTGCTCTATGCTCTAGCGTGTTTATGCTCTGCGTTTGCTCTATGCTCTAGCGTGTTTATGCTCTGCGTTTGCTCTATGCTCTAGCGTGTTTATGCTCTGCGTTTGCTCTATGCTCTAGCGTGTTTATGCTCTGCGTTTGCTCTATGCTCTAGCGTGTTTATGCTCTGCGTTTGCTCTATGCTCTAGCGTGTTTATGCTCTGCGTTTGCTCTATGCTCTAGCGTGTTTATGCTCTGCGTTTGCTCTATGCTCTAGCGTGTTTATGCTCTGCGTTTGCTCTATGCTCTAGCGTGTTTATGCTCTGCGTTTGCTCTATGCTCTAGCGTGTTTATGCTCTGCGTTTGCTCTATGCTCTAGCGTGTTTATGCTCTGCGTTTGCTCTATGCTCTAGCGTGTTTATGCTCTGCGTTTGCTCTATGCTCTAGCGTGTTTATGCTCTGCGTTTGCTCTATGCTCTAGCGTGTTTATGCTCTGCGTTTGCTCTATGCTCTAGCGTGTTTATGCTCTGCGTTTGCTCTATGCTCTAGCGTGTTTATGCTCTGCGTTTGCTCTATGCTCTAGCGTGTTTATGCTCTGCGTTTGCTCTATGCTCTAGCGTGTTTATGCTCTGCGTTTGCTCTATGCTCTAGCGTGTTTATGCTCTGCGTTTGCTCTATGCTCTAGCGTGTTTATGCTCTGCGTTTGCTCTATGCTCTAGCGTGTTTATGCTCTGCGTTTGCTCTATGCTCTAGCGTGTTTATGCTCTGCGTTTGCTCTATGCTCTAGCGTGTTTATGCTCTGCGTTTGCTCTATGCTCTAGCGTGTTTATGCTCTGCGTTTGCTCTATGCTCTAGCGTGTTTATGCTCTGCGTTTGCTCTATGCTCTAGCGTGTTTATGCTCTGCGTTTGCTCTATGCTCTAGCGTGTTTATGCTCTGCGTTTGCTCTATGCTCTAGCGTGTTTATGCTCTGCGTTTGCTCTATGCTCTAGCGTGTTTATGCTCTGCGTTTGCTCTATGCTCTAGCGTGTTTATGCTCTGCGTTTGCTCTATGCTCTAGCGTGTTTATGCTCTGCGTTTGCTCTATGCTCTAGCGTGTTTATGCTCTGCGTTTGCTCTATGCTCTAGCGTGTTTATGCTCTGCGTTTGCTCTATGCTCTAGCGTGTTTATGCTCTGCGTTTGCTCTATGCTCTAGCGTGTTTATGCTCTGCGTTTGCTCTATGCTCTAGCGTGTTTATGCTCTGCGTTTGCTCTATGCTCTAGCGTGTTTATGCTCTGCGTTTGCTCTATGCTCTAGCGTGTTTATGCTCTGCGTTTGCTCTATGCTCTAGCGTGTTTATGCTCTGCGTTTGCTCTATGCTCTAGCGTGTTTATGCTCTGCGTTTGCTCTATGCTCTAGCGTGTTTATGCTCTGCGTTTGCTCTATGCTCTAGCGTGTTTATGCTCTGCGTTTGCTCTATGCTCTAGCGTGTTTATGCTCTGCGTTTGCTCTATGCTCTAGCGTGTTTATGCTCTGCGTTTGCTCTATGCTCTAGCGTGTTTATGCTCTGCGTTTGCTCTATGCTCTAGCGTGTTTATGCTCTGCGTTTGCTCTATGCTCTAGCGTGTTTATGCTCTGCGTTTGCTCTATGCTCTAGCGTGTTTATGCTCTGCGTTTGCTCTATGCTCTAGCGTGTTTATGCTCTGCGTTTGCTCTATGCTCTAGCGTGTTTATGCTCTGCGTTTGCTCTATGCTCTAGCGTGTTTATGCTCTGCGTTTGCTCTATGCTCTAGCGTGTTTATGCTCTGCGTTTGCTCTATGCTCTAGCGTGTTTATGCTCTGCGTTTGCTCTATGCTCTAGCGTGTTTATGCTCTGCGTTTGCTCTATGCTCTAGCGTGTTTATGCTCTGCGTTTGCTCTATGCTCTAGCGTGTTTATGCTCTGCGTTTGCTCTATGCTCTAGCGTGTTTATGCTCTGCGTTTGCTCTATGCTCTAGCGTGTTTATGCTCTGCGTTTGCTCTATGCTCTAGCGTGTTTATGCTCTGCGTTTGCTCTATGCTCTAGCGTGTTTATGCTCTGCGTTTGCTCTATGCTCTAGCGTGTTTATGCTCTGCGTTTGCTCTATGCTCTAGCGTGTTTATGCTCTGCGTTTGCTCTATGCTCTAGCGTGTTTATGCTCTGCGTTTGCTCTATGCTCTAGCGTGTTTATGCTCTGCGTTTGCTCTATGCTCTAGCGTGTTTATGCTCTGCGTTTGCTCTATGCTCTAGCGTGTTTATGCTCTGCGTTTGCTCTATGCTCTAGCGTGTTTATGCTCTGCGTTTGCTCTATGCTCTAGCGTGTTTATGCTCTGCGTTTGCTCTATGCTCTAGCGTGTTTATGCTCTGCGTTTGCTCTATGCTCTAGCGTGTTTATGCTCTGCGTTTGCTCTATGCTCTAGCGTGTTTATGCTCTGCGTTTGCTCTATGCTCTAGCGTGTTTATGCTCTGCGTTTGCTCTATGCTCTAGCGTGTTTATGCTCTGCGTTTGCTCTATGCTCTAGCGTGTTTATGCTCTGCGTTTGCTCTATGCTCTAGCGTGTTTATGCTCTGCGTTTGCTCTATGCTCTAGCGTGTTTATGCTCTGCGTTTGCTCTATGCTCTAGCGTGTTTATGCTCTGCGTTTGCTCTATGCTCTAGCGTGTTTATGCTCTGCGTTTGCTCTATGCTCTAGCGTGTTTATGCTCTGCGTTTGCTCTATGCTCTAGCGTGTTTATGCTCTGCGTTTGCTCTATGCTCTAGCGTGTTTATGCTCTGCGTTTGCTCTATGCTCTAGCGTGTTTATGCTCTGCGTTTGCTCTATGCTCTAGCGTGTTTATGCTCTGCGTTTGCTCTATGCTCTAGCGTGTTTATGCTCTGCGTTTGCTCTATGCTCTAGCGTGTTTATGCTCTGCGTTTGCTCTATGCTCTAGCGTGTTTATGCTCTGCGTTTGCTCTATGCTCTAGCGTGTTTATGCTCTGCGTTTGCTCTATGCTCTAGCGTGTTTATGCTCTGCGTTTGCTCTATGCTCTAGCGTGTTTATGCTCTGCGTTTGCTCTATGCTCTAGCGTGTTTATGCTCTGCGTTTGCTCTATGCTCTAGCGTGTTTATGCTCTGCGTTTGCTCTATGCTCTAGCGTGTTTATGCTCTGCGTTTGCTCTATGCTCTAGCGTGTTTATGCTCTGCGTTTGCTCTATGCTCTAGCGTGTTTATGCTCTGCGTTTGCTCTATGCTCTAGCGTGTTTATGCTCTGCGTTTGCTCTATGCTCTAGCGTGTTTATGCTCTGCGTTTGCTCTATGCTCTAGCGTGTTTATGCTCTGCGTTTGCTCTATGCTCTAGCGTGTTTATGCTCTGCGTTTGCTCTATGCTCTAGCGTGTTTATGCTCTGCGTTTGCTCTATGCTCTAGCGTGTTTATGCTCTGCGTTTGCTCTATGCTCTAGCGTGTTTATGCTCTGCGTTTGCTCTATGCTCTAGCGTGTTTATGCTCTGCGTTTGCTCTATGCTCTAGCGTGTTTATGCTCTGCGTTTGCTCTATGCTCTAGCGTGTTTATGCTCTGCGTTTGCTCTATGCTCTAGCGTGTTTATGCTCTGCGTTTGCTCTATGCTCTAGCGTGTTTATGCTCTGCGTTTGCTCTATGCTCTAGCGTGTTTATGCTCTGCGTTTGCTCTATGCTCTAGCGTGTTTATGCTCTGCGTTTGCTCTATGCTCTAGCGTGTTTATGCTCTGCGTTTGCTCTATGCTCTAGCGTGTTTATGCTCTGCGTTTGCTCTATGCTCTAGCGTGTTTATGCTCTGCGTTTGCTCTATGCTCTAGCGTGTTTATGCTCTGCGTTTGCTCTATGCTCTAGCGTGTTTATGCTCTGCGTTTGCTCTATGCTCTAGCGTGTTTATGCTCTGCGTTTGCTCTATGCTCTAGCGTGTTTATGCTCTGCGTTTGCTCTATGCTCTAGCGTGTTTATGCTCTGCGTTTGCTCTATGCTCTAGCGTGTTTATGCTCTGCGTTTGCTCTATGCTCTAGCGTGTTTATGCTCTGCGTTTGCTCTATGCTCTAGCGTGTTTATGCTCTGCGTTTGCTCTATGCTCTAGCGTGTTTATGCTCTGCGTTTGCTCTATGCTCTAGCGTGTTTATGCTCTGCGTTTGCTCTATGCTCTAGCGTGTTTATGCTCTGCGTTTGCTCTATGCTCTAGCGTGTTTATGCTCTGCGTTTGCTCTATGCTCTAGCGTGTTTATGCTCTGCGTTTGCTCTATGCTCTAGCGTGTTTATGCTCTGCGTTTGCTCTATGCTCTAGCGTGTTTATGCTCTGCGTTTGCTCTATGCTCTAGCGTGTTTATGCTCTGCGTTTGCTCTATGCTCTAGCGTGTTTATGCTCTGCGTTTGCTCTATGCTCTAGCGTGTTTATGCTCTGCGTTTGCTCTATGCTCTAGCGTGTTTATGCTCTGCGTTTGCTCTATGCTCTAGCGTGTTTATGCTCTGCGTTTGCTCTATGCTCTAGCGTGTTTATGCTCTGCGTTTGCTCTATGCTCTAGCGTGTTTATGCTCTGCGTTTGCTCTATGCTCTAGCGTGTTTATGCTCTGCGTTTGCTCTATGCTCTAGCGTGTTTATGCTCTGCGTTTGCTCTATGCTCTAGCGTGTTTATGCTCTGCGTTTGCTCTATGCTCTAGCGTGTTTATGCTCTGCGTTTGCTCTATGCTCTAGCGTGTTTATGCTCTGCGTTTGCTCTATGCTCTAGCGTGTTTATGCTCTGCGTTTGCTCTATGCTCTAGCGTGTTTATGCTCTGCGTTTGCTCTATGCTCTAGCGTGTTTATGCTCTGCGTTTGCTCTATGCTCTAGCGTGTTTATGCTCTGCGTTTGCTCTATGCTCTAGCGTGTTTATGCTCTGCGTTTGCTCTATGCTCTAGCGTGTTTATGCTCTGCGTTTGCTCTATGCTCTAGCGTGTTTATGCTCTGCGTTTGCTCTATGCTCTAGCGTGTTTATGCTCTGCGTTTGCTCTATGCTCTAGCGTGTTTATGCTCTGCGTTTGCTCTATGCTCTAGCGTGTTTATGCTCTGCGTTTGCTCTATGCTCTAGCGTGTTTATGCTCTGCGTTTGCTCTATGCTCTAGCGTGTTTATGCTCTGCGTTTGCTCTATGCTCTAGCGTGTTTATGCTCTGCGTTTGCTCTATGCTCTAGCGTGTTTATGCTCTGCGTTTGCTCTATGCTCTAGCGTGTTTATGCTCTGCGTTTGCTCTATGCTCTAGCGTGTTTATGCTCTGCGTTTGCTCTATGCTCTAGCGTGTTTATGCTCTGCGTTTGCTCTATGCTCTAGCGTGTTTATGCTCTGCGTTTGCTCTATGCTCTAGCGTGTTTATGCTCTGCGTTTGCTCTATGCTCTAGCGTGTTTATGCTCTGCGTTTGCTCTATGCTCTAGCGTGTTTATGCTCTGCGTTTGCTCTATGCTCTAGCGTGTTTATGCTCTGCGTTTGCTCTATGCTCTAGCGTGTTTATGCTCTGCGTTTGCTCTATGCTCTAGCGTGTTTATGCTCTGCGTTTGCTCTATGCTCTAGCGTGTTTATGCTCTGCGTTTGCTCTATGCTCTAGCGTGTTTATGCTCTGCGTTTGCTCTATGCTCTAGCGTGTTTATGCTCTGCGTTTGCTCTATGCTCTAGCGTGTTTATGCTCTGCGTTTGCTCTATGCTCTAGCGTGTTTATGCTCTGCGTTTGCTCTATGCTCTAGCGTGTTTATGCTCTGCGTTTGCTCTATGCTCTAGCGTGTTTATGCTCTGCGTTTGCTCTATGCTCTAGCGTGTTTATGCTCTGCGTTTGCTCTATGCTCTAGCGTGTTTATGCTCTGCGTTTGCTCTATGCTCTAGCGTGTTTATGCTCTGCGTTTGCTCTATGCTCTAGCGTGTTTATGCTCTGCGTTTGCTCTATGCTCTAGCGTGTTTATGCTCTGCGTTTGCTCTATGCTCTAGCGTGTTTATGCTCTGCGTTTGCTCTATGCTCTAGCGTGTTTATGCTCTGCGTTTGCTCTATGCTCTAGCGTGTTTATGCTCTGCGTTTGCTCTATGCTCTAGCGTGTTTATGCTCTGCGTTTGCTCTATGCTCTAGCGTGTTTATGCTCTGCGTTTGCTCTATGCTCTAGCGTGTTTATGCTCTGCGTTTGCTCTATGCTCTAGCGTGTTTATGCTCTGCGTTTGCTCTATGCTCTAGCGTGTTTATGCTCTGCGTTTGCTCTATGCTCTAGCGTGTTTATGCTCTGCGTTTGCTCTATGCTCTAGCGTGTTTATGCTCTGCGTTTGCTCTATGCTCTAGCGTGTTTATGCTCTGCGTTTGCTCTATGCTCTAGCGTGTTTATGCTCTGCGTTTGCTCTATGCTCTAGCGTGTTTATGCTCTGCGTTTGCTCTATGCTCTAGCGTGTTTATGCTCTGCGTTTGCTCTATGCTCTAGCGTGTTTATGCTCTGCGTTTGCTCTATGCTCTAGCGTGTTTATGCTCTGCGTTTGCTCTATGCTCTAGCGTGTTTATGCTCTGCGTTTGCTCTATGCTCTAGCGTGTTTATGCTCTGCGTTTGCTCTATGCTCTAGCGTGTTTATGCTCTGCGTTTGCTCTATGCTCTAGCGTGTTTATGCTCTGCGTTTGCTCTATGCTCTAGCGTGTTTATGCTCTGCGTTTGCTCTATGCTCTAGCGTGTTTATGCTCTGCGTTTGCTCTATGCTCTAGCGTGTTTATGCTCTGCGTTTGCTCTATGCTCTAGCGTGTTTATGCTCTGCGTTTGCTCTATGCTCTAGCGTGTTTATGCTCTGCGTTTGCTCTATGCTCTAGCGTGTTTATGCTCTGCGTTTGCTCTATGCTCTAGCGTGTTTATGCTCTGCGTTTGCTCTATGCTCTAGCGTGTTTATGCTCTGCGTTTGCTCTATGCTCTAGCGTGTTTATGCTCTGCGTTTGCTCTATGCTCTAGCGTGTTTATGCTCTGCGTTTGCTCTATGCTCTAGCGTGTTTATGCTCTGCGTTTGCTCTATGCTCTAGCGTGTTTATGCTCTGCGTTTGCTCTATGCTCTAGCGTGTTTATGCTCTGCGTTTGCTCTATGCTCTAGCGTGTTTATGCTCTGCGTTTGCTCTATGCTCTAGCGTGTTTATGCTCTGCGTTTGCTCTATGCTCTAGCGTGTTTATGCTCTGCGTTTGCTCTATGCTCTAGCGTGTTTATGCTCTGCGTTTGCTCTATGCTCTAGCGTGTTTATGCTCTGCGTTTGCTCTATGCTCTAGCGTGTTTATGCTCTGCGTTTGCTCTATGCTCTAGCGTGTTTATGCTCTGCGTTTGCTCTATGCTCTAGCGTGTTTATGCTCTGCGTTTGCTCTATGCTCTAGCGTGTTTATGCTCTGCGTTTGCTCTATGCTCTAGCGTGTTTATGCTCTGCGTTTGCTCTATGCTCTAGCGTGTTTATGCTCTGCGTTTGCTCTATGCTCTAGCGTGTTTATGCTCTGCGTTTGCTCTATGCTCTAGCGTGTTTATGCTCTGCGTTTGCTCTATGCTCTAGCGTGTTTATGCTCTGCGTTTGCTCTATGCTCTAGCGTGTTTATGCTCTGCGTTTGCTCTATGCTCTAGCGTGTTTATGCTCTGCGTTTGCTCTATGCTCTAGCGTGTTTATGCTCTGCGTTTGCTCTATGCTCTAGCGTGTTTATGCTCTGCGTTTGCTCTATGCTCTAGCGTGTTTATGCTCTGCGTTTGCTCTATGCTCTAGCGTGTTTATGCTCTGCGTTTGCTCTATGCTCTAGCGTGTTTATGCTCTGCGTTTGCTCTATGCTCTAGCGTGTTTATGCTCTGCGTTTGCTCTATGCTCTAGCGTGTTTATGCTCTGCGTTTGCTCTATGCTCTAGCGTGTTTATGCTCTGCGTTTGCTCTATGCTCTAGCGTGTTTATGCTCTGCGTTTGCTCTATGCTCTAGCGTGTTTATGCTCTGCGTTTGCTCTATGCTCTAGCGTGTTTATGCTCTGCGTTTGCTCTATGCTCTAGCGTGTTTATGCTCTGCGTTTGCTCTATGCTCTAGCGTGTTTATGCTCTGCGTTTGCTCTATGCTCTAGCGTGTTTATGCTCTGCGTTTGCTCTATGCTCTAGCGTGTTTATGCTCTGCGTTTGCTCTATGCTCTAGCGTGTTTATGCTCTGCGTTTGCTCTATGCTCTAGCGTGTTTATGCTCTGCGTTTGCTCTATGCTCTAGCGTGTTTATGCTCTGCGTTTGCTCTATGCTCTAGCGTGTTTATGCTCTGCGTTTGCTCTATGCTCTAGCGTGTTTATGCTCTGCGTTTGCTCTATGCTCTAGCGTGTTTATGCTCTGCGTTTGCTCTATGCTCTAGCGTGTTTATGCTCTGCGTTTGCTCTATGCTCTAGCGTGTTTATGCTCTGCGTTTGCTCTATGCTCTAGCGTGTTTATGCTCTGCGTTTGCTCTATGCTCTAGCGTGTTTATGCTCTGCGTTTGCTCTATGCTCTAGCGTGTTTATGCTCTGCGTTTGCTCTATGCTCTAGCGTGTTTATGCTCTGCGTTTGCTCTATGCTCTAGCGTGTTTATGCTCTGCGTTTGCTCTATGCTCTAGCGTGTTTATGCTCTGCGTTTGCTCTATGCTCTAGCGTGTTTATGCTCTGCGTTTGCTCTATGCTCTAGCGTGTTTATGCTCTGCGTTTGCTCTATGCTCTAGCGTGTTTATGCTCTGCGTTTGCTCTATGCTCTAGCGTGTTTATGCTCTGCGTTTGCTCTATGCTCTAGCGTGTTTATGCTCTGCGTTTGCTCTATGCTCTAGCGTGTTTATGCTCTGCGTTTGCTCTATGCTCTAGCGTGTTTATGCTCTGCGTTTGCTCTATGCTCTAGCGTGTTTATGCTCTGCGTTTGCTCTATGCTCTAGCGTGTTTATGCTCTGCGTTTGCTCTATGCTCTAGCGTGTTTATGCTCTGCGTTTGCTCTATGCTCTAGCGTGTTTATGCTCTGCGTTTGCTCTATGCTCTAGCGTGTTTATGCTCTGCGTTTGCTCTATGCTCTAGCGTGTTTATGCTCTGCGTTTGCTCTATGCTCTAGCGTGTTTATGCTCTGCGTTTGCTCTATGCTCTAGCGTGTTTATGCTCTGCGTTTGCTCTATGCTCTAGCGTGTTTATGCTCTGCGTTTGCTCTATGCTCTAGCGTGTTTATGCTCTGCGTTTGCTCTATGCTCTAGCGTGTTTATGCTCTGCGTTTGCTCTATGCTCTAGCGTGTTTATGCTCTGCGTTTGCTCTATGCTCTAGCGTGTTTATGCTCTGCGTTTGCTCTATGCTCTAGCGTGTTTATGCTCTGCGTTTGCTCTATGCTCTAGCGTGTTTATGCTCTGCGTTTGCTCTATGCTCTAGCGTGTTTATGCTCTGCGTTTGCTCTATGCTCTAGCGTGTTTATGCTCTGCGTTTGCTCTATGCTCTAGCGTGTTTATGCTCTGCGTTTGCTCTATGCTCTAGCGTGTTTATGCTCTGCGTTTGCTCTATGCTCTAGCGTGTTTATGCTCTGCGTTTGCTCTATGCTCTAGCGTGTTTATGCTCTGCGTTTGCTCTATGCTCTAGCGTGTTTATGCTCTGCGTTTGCTCTATGCTCTAGCGTGTTTATGCTCTGCGTTTGCTCTATGCTCTAGCGTGTTTATGCTCTGCGTTTGCTCTATGCTCTAGCGTGTTTATGCTCTGCGTTTGCTCTATGCTCTAGCGTGTTTATGCTCTGCGTTTGCTCTATGCTCTAGCGTGTTTATGCTCTGCGTTTGCTCTATGCTCTAGCGTGTTTATGCTCTGCGTTTGCTCTATGCTCTAGCGTGTTTATGCTCTGCGTTTGCTCTATGCTCTAGCGTGTTTATGCTCTGCGTTTGCTCTATGCTCTAGCGTGTTTATGCTCTGCGTTTGCTCTATGCTCTAGCGTGTTTATGCTCTGCGTTTGCTCTATGCTCTAGCGTGTTTATGCTCTGCGTTTGCTCTATGCTCTAGCGTGTTTATGCTCTGCGTTTGCTCTATGCTCTAGCGTGTTTATGCTCTGCGTTTGCTCTATGCTCTAGCGTGTTTATGCTCTGCGTTTGCTCTATGCTCTAGCGTGTTTATGCTCTGCGTTTGCTCTATGCTCTAGCGTGTTTATGCTCTGCGTTTGCTCTATGCTCTAGCGTGTTTATGCTCTGCGTTTGCTCTATGCTCTAGCGTGTTTATGCTCTGCGTTTGCTCTATGCTCTAGCGTGTTTATGCTCTGCGTTTGCTCTATGCTCTAGCGTGTTTATGCTCTGCGTTTGCTCTATGCTCTAGCGTGTTTATGCTCTGCGTTTGCTCTATGCTCTAGCGTGTTTATGCTCTGCGTTTGCTCTATGCTCTAGCGTGTTTATGCTCTGCGTTTGCTCTATGCTCTAGCGTGTTTATGCTCTGCGTTTGCTCTATGCTCTAGCGTGTTTATGCTCTGCGTTTGCTCTATGCTCTAGCGTGTTTATGCTCTGCGTTTGCTCTATGCTCTAGCGTGTTTATGCTCTGCGTTTGCTCTATGCTCTAGCGTGTTTATGCTCTGCGTTTGCTCTATGCTCTAGCGTGTTTATGCTCTGCGTTTGCTCTATGCTCTAGCGTGTTTATGCTCTGCGTTTGCTCTATGCTCTAGCGTGTTTATGCTCTGCGTTTGCTCTATGCTCTAGCGTGTTTATGCTCTGCGTTTGCTCTATGCTCTAGCGTGTTTATGCTCTGCGTTTGCTCTATGCTCTAGCGTGTTTATGCTCTGCGTTTGCTCTATGCTCTAGCGTGTTTATGCTCTGCGTTTGCTCTATGCTCTAGCGTGTTTATGCTCTGCGTTTGCTCTATGCTCTAGCGTGTTTATGCTCTGCGTTTGCTCTATGCTCTAGCGTGTTTATGCTCTGCGTTTGCTCTATGCTCTAGCGTGTTTATGCTCTGCGTTTGCTCTATGCTCTAGCGTGTTTATGCTCTGCGTTTGCTCTATGCTCTAGCGTGTTTATGCTCTGCGTTTGCTCTATGCTCTAGCGTGTTTATGCTCTGCGTTTGCTCTATGCTCTAGCGTGTTTATGCTCTGCGTTTGCTCTATGCTCTAGCGTGTTTATGCTCTGCGTTTGCTCTATGCTCTAGCGTGTTTATGCTCTGCGTTTGCTCTATGCTCTAGCGTGTTTATGCTCTGCGTTTGCTCTATGCTCTAGCGTGTTTATGCTCTGCGTTTGCTCTATGCTCTAGCGTGTTTATGCTCTGCGTTTGCTCTATGCTCTAGCGTGTTTATGCTCTGCGTTTGCTCTATGCTCTAGCGTGTTTATGCTCTGCGTTTGCTCTATGCTCTAGCGTGTTTATGCTCTGCGTTTGCTCTATGCTCTAGCGTGTTTATGCTCTGCGTTTGCTCTATGCTCTAGCGTGTTTATGCTCTGCGTTTGCTCTATGCTCTAGCGTGTTTATGCTCTGCGTTTGCTCTATGCTCTAGCGTGTTTATGCTCTGCGTTTGCTCTATGCTCTAGCGTGTTTATGCTCTGCGTTTGCTCTATGCTCTAGCGTGTTTATGCTCTGCGTTTGCTCTATGCTCTAGCGTGTTTATGCTCTGCGTTTGCTCTATGCTCTAGCGTGTTTATGCTCTGCGTTTGCTCTATGCTCTAGCGTGTTTATGCTCTGCGTTTGCTCTATGCTCTAGCGTGTTTATGCTCTGCGTTTGCTCTATGCTCTAGCGTGTTTATGCTCTGCGTTTGCTCTATGCTCTAGCGTGTTTATGCTCTGCGTTTGCTCTATGCTCTAGCGTGTTTATGCTCTGCGTTTGCTCTATGCTCTAGCGTGTTTATGCTCTGCGTTTGCTCTATGCTCTAGCGTGTTTATGCTCTGCGTTTGCTCTATGCTCTAGCGTGTTTATGCTCTGCGTTTGCTCTATGCTCTAGCGTGTTTATGCTCTGCGTTTGCTCTATGCTCTAGCGTGTTTATGCTCTGCGTTTGCTCTATGCTCTAGCGTGTTTATGCTCTGCGTTTGCTCTATGCTCTAGCGTGTTTATGCTCTGCGTTTGCTCTATGCTCTAGCGTGTTTATGCTCTGCGTTTGCTCTATGCTCTAGCGTGTTTATGCTCTGCGTTTGCTCTATGCTCTAGCGTGTTTATGCTCTGCGTTTGCTCTATGCTCTAGCGTGTTTATGCTCTGCGTTTGCTCTATGCTCTAGCGTGTTTATGCTCTGCGTTTGCTCTATGCTCTAGCGTGTTTATGCTCTGCGTTTGCTCTATGCTCTAGCGTGTTTATGCTCTGCGTTTGCTCTATGCTCTAGCGTGTTTATGCTCTGCGTTTGCTCTATGCTCTAGCGTGTTTATGCTCTGCGTTTGCTCTATGCTCTAGCGTGTTTATGCTCTGCGTTTGCTCTATGCTCTAGCGTGTTTATGCTCTGCGTTTGCTCTATGCTCTAGCGTGTTTATGCTCTGCGTTTGCTCTATGCTCTAGCGTGTTTATGCTCTGCGTTTGCTCTTTATGCTCTAGC
>CM029386.1:171902-207113 GCA_017165825.1 Hepsetus odoe | reverse complement strand
ACACACACACACACACACACACACACACACACACACACACACACACATACACAAACATACACAAACACACACTCAAATTGTTGCTTTTTTATTTTCTTCTCAGGATGTGAGCACTCATAGCTATTACTCATTTTAATCTACTTATGCTGAGCAGAAATGAAATTTTCTCTCTAAATATGTCCTTAAATGAATGTTTAAGTTTTTTGCAATCATCAGCTCCTCCATGTAAATGGCTGATTTTCCACACACAATTATTTCAGTATGTTTATAGAAGAAACAAAATATTTATAAAGAACACTATAAAAAGAATGTGAAGGGATGTTTTGAAACACCTGTCTTTTGTGTGTGTTTTGAGTCAACACGTTTTTTTTTGTTAGGAAAAAGTACTGAAATTGGAAGTGTTTATTTGAGTGTACCCTACAGCTAGAGAAAGTTACATGGCAAATCCAAGAGTTCTTTTTATTCCTCATTAACAAGGGGTTACAGTCCAAAAAATGAGCTTTCGTATACCTGCTTTTCTTGGGTTTCCCAAAGTGTGTGTATATATATATGTGCAAAAGTTTTAGGCAGGTATGAAAAAATGCTGTAAACAAAGAATGCTTTCAGAAATAAAAATAATGACTGTTTATTTTTATCAACTTACAAAGGCAAAGTGAGCGAACAAAATCTAAATCAAATCAATATTTGTTGTTACTACCTTTTGCATTTAGCTGATTGATGAAAATAAATGATTAACACTTCCATTTTTGAAAGCATTCTTTGTTTACAGCATTTTTTCACACCTGCCTAAAACTTTTGCACAGTACTGTATGTATGTATATACATACATACATACATGTATGGTGATACTGCAAAATTGGAACGATACAGAGAAGATTAGCATGGCCCCTGCACAAGGATGACACGCAAAATTGTGAAGTGTTTCTTAGTGGGGCAGTGGTGGCCTAGTGGTTAGGGAGTTGCCCCTGATTGGAAGATTGTGGGTTCGATTCCCTCACCAGCAGGTTGTCCTGAGGTACCCTTGAGTAAGGTACCGTCCCCGTCACTGCTCCCCGGGTGCTTTCAATAGCTGCCCCCTGCTGCACGTGTGTGAAACACAGAGGTTGAACTTCGTTGTGTTGTGCTGTGCTGCGTTTCACAATGACAAGGGTAGTCACTTTCACTTTCATGTTTGTATATATACTGTATAAAACTATATACTGTATAAAATATGTAGAGACAACTTTGCAGTAGAGCATCCATCCAGCCATCTCTTAGAGGTGTTACGCTGTTGCAAGAATGTGTGTCTGTGTGTGTATGAATAAGAAGGAAAAGGAGCATGAAATGAGTGCCATGTACTCCAGATAATGAGGTGTGGGAAGATGCTAACAGATGAAAAGCACACTTTGCTCTTTCACCTGCAAAAATGTCACATCAAAAACTTCAAACTGTGAGTCCCTTCCACACAAAGAAAAAAGATACTTTGTTAGTTTATAGAGGTAGACAAATTGCTCAGATTATTAACAGGGCATATTGAGTGTCCAATTTATTAAGTACATCTGGCTTGTGCCAATACTTAGTGGGCTTTTCATTAGGTAGACTTAGCAAAAATCAACTTTCATAAACTGTTCATCCATAAACTGGTAACCAAACACTATTTAGGGGATTGTTGACAAATGACAATGACAATGACAAATTGTGCATCAACAGATGAGCTAAGTCATTGACTGTTTACTGTTTTCTTAACTGTTTAAGAACATTTATAGAAAAGGGCAAAATATACTTGTTTATAATGGTAAAAATCCTGCAAATGAGTTTGAATATGACTTTTATGAACATGTGTATATAATGCAACAATGAAATAACTAGTTAAACCTGTTTTAAATGAGACAAGAAAAAATTCAAACACATTTCAGTCCCGTAATAGCATCCCACTGTTACTCAATGCGTTAGCCTAGCATGGAGACCAGCCTATTTGCTGCTGCTTCTGTTTCCTCTTGGCTGACCTTGATCAGACAGCTGCTTTAGCTAATGCCATAGTCTCAGGCCCCGGTCCTCACAACACAGCAAAAAGCAGTAGGCCAGCCATTACTAACAGCCTAATGGCTAATATTACTAACAGTGCATTCTATATGACCCAAGAATACATCTGCTACCCTACACTGCTGAAAAAAAAAAAAATATATATATATATTTATATATATATATATATATATATATATATATATATATATATATATATATATAGCGTGAGAGAGAGAGAGAGAGAGAGAGCGTGAGAGAGAGAGAGAGAGATATTTTTTTACTTAAATTAAAAAACTGGGAAGTTTTTGTCCTTCTAGAAAATTAGTAATTCATCAAAATGCCTTTTCATTTTTCCTCATAAAATCAGGCTTTACATTTTAACATTTATAAAGTATTATATAAGTTAATTTATTGCCAAAACTAAGTGAATTAAAAGACTGTTTAGTTTTGTTTAGGTTTGTTTATATTTTTAGTCCCCACAAGGAGCCAAACACACATACACACAGTGCACACAGTGTAATTATGCCTAGTAAACCTTTAATGCCATAGCTTTGATAATTGTGAATTAAATCTAGTGTTTGTAATGCATTAAGGCATGCTAATATCCTGACTGACAACAGAGAAAGAGAGAGACCCACCTGAACCTCTCTTAGAAACCACCTTCAGAGTAAATGACGCAGAGAGAAAAGTGAGCATAAGCAGCACTTGCATGGAAGCTGTCATCTTCACCTCCTCCAACCTGCTGGAAAAGAAACAGAGAAAGAGAGAGAGAAAGAGATGAGCTATGTACCAGGCAGATAGCTGTTTCCACTTGCTGCAGTCCACTGAAACACAAATCTGCTTTTCAGTTGAAACAGTGGGTGAAATTTGACCTGTTTTGCACCTAAAAAGATGTGTGTGTGATATAAGACTGGGCTGACAAACTGCTGCATCTTTATGAGTTCTGATTAACAGAGCTAACAAGTTCACTGCAAAGATGGAACGACAGAATCTCTCCTCATGTCATTACCCGTCCATTTCAGCGGTTATCCTGTTGCATGAAGAACTGAGTGAACTTTGAAGATCCTGGCAAAGCTGTGCAGAAATTGTGTTTTTAGGGGTTTTAGTAAACGTTGTTTGCTAAAGATAAATCAGCCCATGAAGGTTATTTGGATTGATGCTATATAAGATTCACTTTTGGATTCCCTTAAAAAACCTCCACAACAATACTCCCATCTCATACCAGGAAAAAGATTACCTGATTAAAAGTAATCATTATCTGTCACTGCTATTAAAGCGCAGTTATTTAAGATGATCACAGTAAGTGTATCTTCCAGTCATTAGATTTCACATATTATTGCTGTCAGAGTAAAACCTAATTTCTTCAGAAAATTAACTTTACAGAGAAGATAAAATCACTCCCAATTTTCAGTGCAAGTTAAGTACAAGTGCAGGATGTTTTTCAAGGTCATCTTGAGTACATTTTTTGTACTGCTAGTATACCCAAGGGGGTTGGGTAGCCAGTCGACCTTGGACCCTCAGAGGTTTTTTTTCTCCACACAGTGGAGTTTTTGGTTCCTCTCCTCCGTAGTCGTCTGGCTTTAACTTCTATTACTGTAACCTGTCTACCATCTACCACCAATGTAAAGTGCCTTGGGGCAACTCTGTTGTAAAAGGTGCTATATAAGAATAAATTGAATTGAATTGAATTTAACCTTTCTCTATTAATACAATTTTGACACAGAGTTAATGGCAAATGCTGTTATAAAAATGAAAATACATATAAATTTTAAAAAATTATGTATAGTAAATGCAATGGTAAATTTTCTACTTCTGATGAAATATTTTAACTTGTAATCTGATATATTCTATAATAACATACATGCCAAAATACAAACATATATTTTGAATTTTACTTACAATTGTTATTACATACAGTTGGTTCTATCATACAATTATGCGGTAAGAGTGATCCATTATCCATTAATAGTGGTGTATTTTAGAAACTAAAATTGAGATTATTTTTAGATGTAAGCTTTACTAGTAAATCTCGCTGTGACCTTGGAATGGGCAGGCTTTGATTAGATACAGAAAAAGTACATATGCATGTCCAAATGCAAAGAGACAAGACAAAGAGAAATCAAAATGCACAACAGCAACCATATAAAATGTCCTACTAGAATGGAATATGAACTAGAGACCGGAGTCATTTCCCCTAAAGACACAACTTAATGTACATATAAAATTAAATGCTAATGTTTTAAATTATGCTACCAGGCATCAAGGTCTTTGTTCAAAACTGAACCTAAAATTACTCTCCAGACAGAAACTGTCCACCTACATGGCTGAATAACTTTCAGTGACTCTCTGAAGTTTTTTCTCATCTACAGTGCCCAAGGTGTACAGTGCAACTTGGCAGATTTCATAAATCATTAATTATGAGACGGGTGAATAAACTCCTGAGGGACTTAAATTTTGAAAATATTAAAGCTGGAGAAGAATGTTAGTGGCTTTTTTTAAAGCTAGTTTGTAGCTGCTTCACTAAGAATTGCTCTGATAACAGAATAGAACATTGATTTTACATTTTAAAAGAGAAATAGCAGGCTCCTTTTTCACCATTTAAAATAGAGATACAATGCAAGATTAAATAGGTTGTTCATTTATGGAACTTTCACTTATAGAACCTAAATGGTACATGTTTGGAAGCAAATCTGAGGAAAACATTAAAAAGATTTATTTTTAATAAATCTAAAAGTAAATAAGAGACATAAAAGTAACAAGAAAGCAAAAACTATGCAATGGATATATTGTCAGTGTTAGGCTTTGTGAAATCTACATACATACAATTTATGACATAAACTTAAATGAACATTTCTAAAAGTTTATTCTGTGTGTCGCTTGTCATAAAAGCTACTTTCATTAGAAACCCTCCAAAACATGTAAAGGCAATGGACAATGGAGGTTTATAGGGCTACCTCGTTAGAAACCCTCAGTCCTCATGTTGCTCCTGACCAACAGTTGGACAGGCACAGAATATTAATATCCGATTCCAATTGAACAATTTATGATTATCACTTCCTGAGTAGTTTAACCCAAACGTTATCACTGTATTAGAATATTCAAGCTATTTAGTATGCATTGATATGAGAGCCTTATACTTCCACAGAGGATTTTAAGCCATAAAATAGACTTCAGTGAGAAACCCTTAATACTCCCAACATGAGCTGATTTGGAGGTTTCAGAGGTCGGTCAAAGCTAACTTTGCATATATCATCTAGTGCCCAGACTACAAAAGAATTAACTAATTTACAGCAGATATTAGTTAAGATTTTGTCTGGATTAGATCAAAGTCTACCATAAAGTATAGCTTTAACAGCAAAATACAGAATTTCTCATGGCATAATTAGAGTTGTTATTAAGAAAAGTGCAATATAGTATGTTTGCAAAGTATAACAGCATAAAGTGCAAATGTTTAGGCTATGTGTCCCACGAGTCTGTGGTATTAGTCATCCCATTAAGGCAAAGACTCTTCCTTTTATTTCTTGTCCCTTTTGGTATGAAAATTTAGTGTGGTGGTCTTTTCTTGTTATCTGGGTTTCTCTTGACCAAAACTGGCTGATATGACCAATGATTAAAAAAACTTTTGTCATACAAAGTAAAACATCAAAACAATGGGTGTCTACCTCATGCCACCCCTTCTAATTGGTTGCTATCATTTAGACCTAAGGTTTTCACAGGTGTGACACCCCATGCCATCCATCCAGTTCTAGAGACATTTGTCAGAATAATGTTTTATAAATCTTTCTATCTTCTGTTTCTTCTGGCTGCTCTCATTTAGGGGTAGCCACAGCGGATCAACCATCTCCATTTCTTATGGTCCTCTGCATCTTCCTGCTTTAAACCACCTGCATGTCCTCTCTCACCACATCCATAAACCTCCTCTTTGGTCTTCTTCTTCTCCTCTTTCCTGGCAGCTCCATCTTCAACATCCTCCTCCCAATATAATCCTCAACTCTAATCTGAACATGTCCAAACCAACGCAACCTTGCTTCTCTAACTTTGTCTCCAAGACGTCTAACCTGAGCTGTCCCTCTAATATACTAATTTCTAATCCTGTCCATCCTTGTCACACCCAATGAAAATCTCAGCATCTTAAACTCTGACACATCCAGCTCTGCCTCCTGTCTTTTTAGTCATTGCCACTGTCTCCAACCCATACAAAATAGCTGGTCTCACTACTGTCCTGTAAACCTTCCCTTTTACTCTTGCTGGTACCCGTCACAAATCACTCCAACCACTCCTCTCCACCCATTCCAACCTGCCTGCAATCTCTTCTTCACCTCTTTTCCACACTCACCATTACTCTGAACTGTTGATCACAAGTATTTAAACTCCTCCACCTTTGTTACCTCTACTCCCTGCATCCTAACACTCCACTTTCTTCATTTTCATTCACAACTCATGTAGTCTTTGACCTACTCACTTTCATTCCTCTATATAGGTCATTTAAATAATCATATAACAATTTATATAAATTGTCAAATAAATATTTAGTGATCACGCAATCATGAATAAGAAATTGTTGCCCTTTTCCATGCCAAGTATGGTGTATTTACAGTGATATCTAGGAGATTCAGTTCAGTTAGCTTAGCATTTTAACTTTTTCGGTGGGTAAAGTGCTAAATGTTCACCCTGTCATAGGCAATGCCACACTCATTCATGGAAAGGAGTTTCAGTGGAGTTCATGTGTACTGGACCTGGCACAAAGCAAATGTTCGTGCAAAAAATTATAAATAGCAGTGAAACAATTTAGGAAAATGCATATTAGCATATAGCTAAAAAGAAATGTGTAATTCATTTGTTTGAACCAAAGTTTTTCTACAACAACAAACCTGTTCTACATAAAGAAATGCAACCTTTCTATAGGATGTCAGCACCACTCAGCCTGAGAACAGTGCAGAATGGAATGTTTATTAAACTAAAAAGTTTAAGAAAACAATGACTGTCACAGCACACATAGGACAAAGTTCACCAGAGCATCACAGAGCAAACACACAGACAACGCTCTCACACACAATTTCACACCTAGGTGGCAATTTAGCATCTCTGATCCATGTGACACACATCTTTGGTTTGCCCAGACATGCACAGAACATTCAAACTCCACAGAAATGTCCCAGGCCACTCCACCTGGAAATCAAACCCAGGAACTTCTCAATGAGAGCTGACAGTGCTACTAATTTTGACACTGTGCTACAAAAGGTGACGTTAATTACATTAACTACAATAACACCTGTTAAAGGATGAATATAGTAAGCCAGCAAGTGAAATATCAGTTCCTTAAGCTGCTGTGTTAGGAGCGAGAAAAATGGGCATTCAGTCATCTGAACAACTTTTAAAAGGAACAAATTCTGATGACTTGATGATGGCGTATAAGCATCTTCAAATGGACTTTGTATTTTGTGGTTTTCCCAGTTTAAAGTGGTTAGTACCTACATTAATGTGGATATAGTTAATTTCAGATTGATGCCAGACAGTATTTTGCCAGGCTTAGATCAAGTTTTGCAGCTTGTTGTATTGATATGTATGTCTAAAAGACAGACCAATGATAAAACTGCATATTAAATGCCAATAGTTATAGGACAAATAAACATAAACATAAGCCAACATGTTGACATGCTATTCATTCAAATGTTTGGAGTTGGAAATAAATAAAGATTTCAGAGCCACAGCCATGAAGGCAGAAACATTACAAGACATAGGTTTAAAAGAAAATACAGCAGACTTGTTTGTTTTAACAATCTTAATGAGCAGTGAAGCTTTGCAGGTTTGTGTGCTGCACTTCATAATTTAATGTGCTCTAATTCAAACTCACTCCGTGTATATTTCACCTATAAAATTACCCAGTATACAGACAGAGACTTGCAATTTAATTTTTTTTACTGCTCGTCACAAATGAGAAATAAGTCTAAATGTCTAAATATTGTAAACTTCAGTTACAATTCATTCACTGCATGCTAAAATTGATGTCATTTTTGGAATGATGGCCTAGAGATGACGAAATTGCATTTTTTTGCACTTTATTTTCTCACATTCACTGCACTTAGATTTGCATTAGTAAAACACAAAATGAGCGACATTCTAAAACATCCTTTCATGATCATTATAAAATAAATATAAATAAAATAAATAAATATAAATAAAATAAATAAATATAAAAGTTAGCTTGATTTATCTGTTGTTTATCTTTACTGCTGCTTAGGTTCTTACTTGCTGTGCTTGTTACTGGTGTGTTTTTTGGTAGTCTTTGTTTGACTGGTTTCACTCTGTACAATGAAACTAGGAAGTAATTAAGGTGTGAATTGGTAGGAGTGGCCTTGTTCCCACTCAGCACTTAAAGAGGGAACAGTCTGTAGCGGATGTAGTAATTTTCAAGGTTCTGATCACACCCAAACTTAAGTATATACTCTCTTAATTCTCTCTCCCTTTACCGTCTGCAACTATGTGCCTACAGATTCCTGTCCTTATATCTTGTAGACCATACCGGTATGCTCATAACCATAGAGGGAGAAACCTCAATAATCTCTCTCAGATTGATCTATCCCCACAGTCTCTCACCCAGGTCTGCAGGGGACTATGGAACTGTCAGTCTTCAATACAGAAAGCCGACTCTGGACTAGCATCTCTCCACTCATTCGACTTCATGGCAATATAGATCACACCTGAGAACACCGCCACATCTGCAGCGCTGTCCTCTGCCTTCACCTTCTCCCGCACCCCATGCCCTGTGGGCAAGGGGGGAGGTAAAGGTTTGCTCCTATCACGTAAATGGCGCTTTATGACTCTTAGTCGATACCACCTCAATATTTCCTCCTTCATAAGCTTCATATCATTGTCCTCTACCGTCCCCCAGGCTTACTTGGCAACCTCATCGATGAGCTAGATGTCCTCCTAAGCTCGTTCCCGGATGACAACTCTTCAATGATCCTTCTTGGAGACTTCAACCTACCAGGAGATAAGATCCATACCAGCAGGCTTACACAGCTACTATCATATAGTATCATATATCATATATAGACCTGTCCCTCAGCAAATCTCCTCCTACCCACAAAGCTGGCAACACTCTTGATCTAATTTTCACCAGATCGCTCTCTATGGGCAATATTCTGTCTACACCTCTACATGTATCTGATCACCATCTGTTATCTTTCAGATTTCTCGCCGGTATGTCGCCCCGTCAACTTGAGACTCCAGAACATGCCCGTAGAAATCTTAGCACTCTCTCACTGTCCTCTCTTTCCTCCACAGCTCTTTCCCACTTATCTTCTCCTGCTACAACTACCCCAACTCCTTCTGCTGTCGAACTCAATACTAATGAACTCCTCTCCTCCCTCAGCCATTCAGTTGACCAGCTCTGTCCTTTAATTCACAGAACAAGACGTGTCTCTACACCGGCCCCATGGTTGTCTGAAGTTCTGCACAACAACCGTAGAGAATTACGATCAGCTGAAAGGAAGTGGAGGAAATCACGATGTTCTGAAGATCTTGTCTCATATTATTCTCTTCTCTCCAAATTTGCTTCAGATCTAACCTCTGCCAAGTCAACATTCTTCAAAACCAAGTTTGAAGAATCTTCAACTAATCCTCGTAAACTTTTTGCCACTTTCTCATCTCTTCTAAAACCACCTCGTCCTCCTGTTGTCTCAGTCAGGGCCACCGGTCCACTCCTCTAAATTTGACAACTGGCATTCCCCAAGGATCTGTCCTCAGTCCCCTTCTATTTTCTCTATATACTGGCTCTCTGTGGAAGGTCATACACTCTCATGGGTTCTCCTATTATTCTTACGCAGATGGCACCCAACTAATCCTATCTTTTCCCTCCTATGATCAACAGGTTTCTACCCGAATCTCTAACTGCCTGGCTGACATCTCTGCATGGATGAAAGCTCACCACCTCAAGCTCAACCCTAACAAGACTGACCTCTAACTGGAAGGCCATCAGACACTGCGACAGGACCTTCACATCTCCTTTGGCGGTTCACTTCTCGTCCCATCTAGAACTGCTAGGAATCTTGGTGTCACTTTTGACAAAGAGCTCTCCTTCTCCTCTCATGTTTTTAATCTTTCTTGGTCCTGCTGACACCTTCTTTTCAACATTAGAAGAATCCGTCCTTTCCTCACCACCCAAGCAGCCCAGCTACTACTCCAGTCCCTGGTCATCTCGAAACTGGACTACTGTAACTCTCTTCTGGAAGGTCTTCCACTGAAAGCAACAAGACCTCTACAACTGATTCAAAACGCAGCTGCAAGACTCGTCTTCAACCATCCCAAGTTCAAGTTCTTTTCTTCCACTCCTCTGCTGCAAGACCTACACTGGCTTCCAGTGGCTACTCGTATCAGGTTTAAAACTTCTTCTCGTCCTCTCAGACCATCAAGCACTGCTCGTCTTGAACCCCCACCGTTGAAAAAAAGAGGAAGACATGCATCAAGACTCTTCTCAGTTCTTGCCCCTCAGTGGTGGAACGAACTCCCCCTGATGGTCAGAACTGCTGAGTCCCTTGCTGTCTTCAAACATCGATTAAAGACCCACCTGTTCATGGAATTTCTCAGGGACTAACTCTCCCAAACCATCTACTCTCCTACCTCTGCTCCTTCTTTCCTTAAACCTCTACTTTCTCTTTCCTGTCAAAAAAAAAAAAAAAAGTGTGTAGTATTTATACTTGTCACAAGGGTTCAGTTACTGATCTGAGCTGGTTACCAAGATGATGATCTAATGTGGAAATAAAGCACTGTTGTAAGTCACTCTGGATAAGAGTGTCTGCTAAATGCCGTAAATGTAAATTTTTATTTTATTTATTGGGTAGGTTTGATGATATGCTGATATGCTGAAAAGAAAAGAAAATATTTTCATAGTTTACAACCTACACATGACCTTATAAATGAGATATTAGATCAGAGAGGGGGTTTGAAATTGCCAACCCAAGATGGCGGCGCGGTAACACACAGCGGCCGCTCCGGGGTCCAAACTTTGGTGCTAAAGTCTGTAAAAAGTCTTTCATCCGACTACTTTTCACCATAAGACTTGCACATGAGCGTCACATCCGTGAATGCTCATAAACTTAACCGCCAAACACTGCTGGAGCTCAGGAATCAGCCAGGATTCAGTCTTCCAGCGACTCTCCGAACAACGCTACGGGAGCTCGGCGTGCTGAGAAGACCAGGCCTTCAGTCCACGAGATCGCCTGCTGAACCTGGCCGACTGAGAGGACATAGGAAGCGGTGTGAGAGGAAACAGAAATGCGGCAAGCGTGCTGGGGTCCGGGCTCAGCTCAAGGCTAATGCTAGCCGACCGGCTATCCCGTCCGTCCTCCTCGCCAATGTCCGCTCCCTGGATAATAAACTGGACTGTATACGACTCCAGCTGAACACCCAGCGTGAGTATAGAGACTGCTGTGTTTTTGTTTTTACGGAGACATGGCTCAGCGACAGCGTTCCGGACACCGCCATCCAGCTCGCCGGACTCTCCGCGTTTCGTGCGGACAGAAACTCCGCTCTGTCCGGAAAGACCCGCGGAGGGGGGCTGTGTGTTTACGTAAACACACAATGGTGTACAAACGCTGTGCTGGTCTCTACACACTGTTCCACACTGCTGGAGGTGATAACAGTCAGGTGCAGACCGTTTTATTTGCCCAGGGAGTTCTCTACAGTGTTTATTACGGCGGTATACATCCCACCCAGCGCTAGTGCTAACAGCGCTAATGCTAACAGCGCGCTGGCTGAACTTTATGGAATTATCAGCGGACTCCAAAACTACCACCCAGACGGATTATTTATTGTTGCCGGAGATTTCAACCATGCAAATCTCAGGTCAGTTCTCCCTAAATTCCATCAACATGTGAACTTTGCGACGAGGGGGGAAAACACGCTGGACTGTGTTTACACAAACCTGGCTGGCGCGTACAGAGCAGAGCCCCGCCCCCACCTCGGACACTCAGACCACATCTCTGTGCTGCTGATCCCAGCGTACAGACCCATCGTCAGGCGCGTGACACCCACCCTGAAGCAAGTAAAGACCTGGCCCACAGGAGCCATCTCTGCTCTTCAGGACTGCTTCGAACGCACAGACTGGGACATGTTTAGGGAGGCTGCAACCTACGGTGACTCCATCAACCTGGAGGAGTACACAGCTTCAGTGACTGGCTACATCAGCAAGTGCATTGAGGATGTTACTGTCTCCAAGTTCATCATAACACAACCCAACCAAAAGCCATGGATGACCGCGGAGCTGCGCAGACTCCTGAGAACCCGGGACAAGGCCTTCAAGTCAGGGGACGAGGCCGCCCTAAGAAAAGCGAGGGCAAACCTGTCTCGGGCCATCAGAGCGGCGAAGCGAGCTCACGCAGAGAGAATCCATGGCCACTTCAAGAACACTGGTGACACACGGCGCATGTGGCAGGGCATCCAGGCCCTCACCAACTACAGGACATCTCCACCTGCCTGTGACGGTGACCCCTCCCTCCCAGATGCGCTGAACCACTTCTACGCACGGTTTGATGCAGCGAACAACACGAGAATGAGGAAGACCACCCCTCCTCCGAATGACCAGATTCTCCGTCTGACCACAGCCGAGGTGAGAAGATCTCTTCTCAGAGTCAACCCACGGAAAGCTGCCGGTCCAGACAATATTCAAGGTCGAGTGCTCAGAGGATGTGCAGAACAGCTAGCAGTTGTTCTCACTGACATCTTCAACACCTCTCTGAGCACCACTGTTGTTCCAAGGTGCTTCAAGACCACCAGCATCATTCCAGTGCCTAAGAAACCATCCATCTCCTGCCTCAACGACTATCGTCCCGTCGCACTCACACCCATCATCATGAAGTGCTTCGAGAAGCTGGTCATGAGGCACATCAAGTAACAGATCCCCTCCTCACTAGACCCCCTGCAGTTTGCGTATCGTCCCAACCGTTCAACGGACGATGCAATCTCCACCACCCTCCATCTGGCCCTTTCTCATCTTAACAGAAAGGACAGTTACGTCAGAATGCTGTTCATCGACTACAGTTCAGCATTCAACACCATCATCCCTCAGCACCTGAGTGAGAAGCTGAGGCTGCTGGGCCTGAACACCTCCCTCTGTAACTGGATCCTGGACTTCCTGACTGGGAGACCCCAGTCAGTCAGGATCAGTAGCAGCACCTCCAACACCATCACACTGAGCACAGGAGCCCCCCAGGGCTGTGTGCTCAGCCCACTGCTGTTCACACTGATGACCCACAACTGTGCAGCCAAGCACAGCTCGAACCACATCATCAAATTCGCTGATGATACAACCGTGGTGGGTCTGATCAGCGGTGGAGACGAGGCAGCTTACAGAGAGGAGATACAAGAGCTGACGGACTGGTGCAGAACCAACAACCTGTCTCTGAACATCGACAAGACTAAAGAGATGGTTGTTGACTTCAGGAGATCACGTCGGGACCACACTCCACTTATCATCAACACCTCACCTGTGGAGTTGGTCCAGAGCACCAAGTTTCTTGGTGTTCACATCACCGACAACCTCACGTGGTCCCTCAACACCAGCTCCATCACAAAGAAAGCCCAGCAGCGCCTCTACTTCCTGCGCAGACTGAGGAAAGCCCATCTCCCACCTTCCATCCTCACCATCTTCTACAGAGGAACCATCGAGAGCATCCTGAGCGGCTGCATTACTGCCTGGTACGGGAATTGCAACGTCTTAGACCACAAGTCCCTACAACGGGTAGTGAGAACAGCTGAGAAGATCATCGGGGTCTCTCTGCCCTCTGTACAGGACATTTTCACCGCTCGCTGCATCCGCAAAGCAACCAGCATTGTGGATGATCCCTCCCACCCTTCCCACACTCTCTTCTCCCTCCTGCCATCCGGGAAAAGGTTCCGCAGCATACGGGCCTCCACTTCCAGGATGGGAAATAGTTTCTTCCCCCTGGCCATCAGACTGTTGAACTCTGGAACCACCAATATCATGGACTCTTAAAACCCACCAATAGCTTGAACTCTTAAACCCACCAGTTCACCCACCACTTCCTCCACTTTTCATTCTGTATTTATTTATTTATCTCGTGTTGCACTCTTGCACTTTAAATACAGTAACACCGCTCCACCACACTGCTACACCATAATGTGCCTGGGCTGCTTTGTTCCACAACACTGCAGCCTTCCACGGATGAATGTACTGTCTGTCGTGCCGTCTGTTGTTGTCTGTCTTGTCTGTCTTGTCCGCACTTGTTGCCCCGTGTTGTGTCTTATGTTGTCTTGTGTCTTGTGTTGTGTCTTGTCTTGTGTGTAGCACCAGGGTCCTGGAGGAACGTTATTTCGTTTTACTGTGTACTGTGTATATGGCTGAAATGACAATAAAATCCTACTTGACTTGACTTGACTACTTGAGAGAGGCCAGTCTTGTTTTGAAAAAAAAAGTGTGTAGTGTATATACATTGTCACAAGGGCTCTTATATTTGCTTCATATTCCTAAATGCAAAATAAAGTAAGAATTCATGCCAAAATGTCAAGCCAATAAAAAACAATGCCTTATCTTTGCATAAAACACATATGCACATAAAATACATGTGCTCATACACACACACATACAAGCATGTTGACAGGCATAGCTGCGGATGATTGATGTGGTAATTTTATGTTCTAATCTAATTTAAACTATCCAATTACCACCATTTAAACTATCCACAGCCCCAGGCCTGACAGTGAGCACATTAAATATGCAGTAAATAGAACAGTGCCTCTAGAGGAATATCATTGCATTATGATCTTTCTAACACATGAATACATAGACAATTACACTCTTAAGAGACCACAGAGCAATAGACAATGTCAGCACTGAAAACACCTCATAGGGAATATATGAGAGAAAGAGAGAGAGAGAGAGGGAGAGAGAGAGAGATTTCCTAGCCTACATTATTTAGTGGGACAATGGCAGCTACCTTAAGTCAGCCACAGGTATTCTCAAATCTGCAACATCAACACAGCTACAGGCTTTTTACATGTGAATGTTCGCGTATGAATGCCCTTACAGAGTGGTGTGTGAAAGCCTTCCTTATAAAGTCAAAGTGAAGAGCAGAGCTAAAGCTAACTCTACTTGCAGTTTCATATGCACCGTTCAGATACTCATGAAATCTGGCAAGCCCAAAGTTGCATCATTACTTAATCTAAATAAATTCTGCATATTTTATTTGTTAAGATGTAAACAAAGTAATGTAGCATGATTTGATCTGAAATACAACATTCTAGAAAAACTTGTCAAATAACTGTTCAGAGCAATGGTGAATAGACACTGAAACCATGCAACACCTCTAAAAGCTCTCACACAATGTTATTGCACAAATTATGATATTATGATATAATTATGATAGGTACATGCAAAACAGTATAAAAAAAATTCCAGGTTCATCACTGATTTACATTAACAACATTACATACAAAATACAAACGGTTACAGGTTTATAGTTCTATTAGGAGAAGCACATATGAAGATTAAATCTGTGCTGTACACAGCAACCCCTGTCCCCAGAACCACCATTGTCAAGAAAATAAAAAAGAAACATTTGCTTCTTTGAGATGCACCATAGCAAACTACGATGTCAAAATGTCATCCCTTATTCAGTTTTACAGAAACACATTTAGAGTCATATCTAAAGAACGCTTAGGAGAGTTGACGTTAAATAATAGATTTTATTCACTGTTGCAAAGAAACGGAACAGTTTGTGAGTGTGAGTGTACTTCTGTTGTGTATTCAAGTTGCTCTGACTCTCTGACTCTGACGCTCCATTGATCTGGTTAACAAGGGACCCCTGGGTCCATCCCTCAGTGCACTGCTGTACTGATGGTGATTAATTATTTAGTGATGCATACCCCACTAACCATCAAAACACAAACCAAAAAACACAGATAAAAACACATACACAGGTATACAGGTGGCAGAAATAAAGAGAACACAACAGAAAAAAGCAAACAATGTGAAAAAACATGAAAGACGATGTCAAAACCCTTTAATGAAATATTTTAAGACAGAAAATGAGATTCAGTGTGAGAGAAAAAACAGGCAGTTAGCCTCAAGCTTCCTTTGAGTTGGGCTTCTTGGCTGGCTCCACTTCAATTTAGATCCTGAGTTTCAGCAGCTCACCTTCCATTGATTGCCTGCAGCTAAAATTTTCTATCCATGTTGTTTTCTTATGAAGTCTAAGCTTTAAATCATGTAATAACTTGACCTAAGTTTAGGAAATATATTTGGGTAATAGCACAATATTATTGTGATTAATTATAACTCAGTGTTTTTCTGAACATATCATATCATAGTTATGGTTAGTACATCAACCTATTGTATCCTATATAATTATTAAACAATTTAACTAATTAAATTTGAGAGTCTTTTAACATCCATATGTAACAGTGATGGCAGTGAATGCCATAAAAGAACCAATATATTGAAACCTGGAGCAAGAAGTGCTGGTATCAAAACAGCACTGAGAAAATCAGGAGTGATGATTTAAATGCAACAGACTAACAACAGAACTCAAAGTATAAAGTATATACTATATAATATATATATATATATATATATATATTAATTATGGTACCTTGGTGAACCTATGACCTTCTGATCCTGGGGTCAACAGCGGTGGCCTAGTGGTTAGGGAGTTGGCCCTGGATCGGAAGATTGTGGGTTCGATTCCCTCACCAGTAGGTTGCCCTGAGGTACCCTTGAGCAAGGTACCGTCCCCGTCACTCCTACCTGGGTGCTTTCAATAGCTGCCCCCTGCTGCACGTGTGTGTATGGGTGAAACAAAGAGGTTGAATTTAGTTGTGTTGTGCGTTTCACAATGTCACTTTCAAATCTTTTGTTTAGCTTGTTAGTACTAACCTAAGATGGGAAATCAAGCATTTCATCCTCCAACAACTTAAAATATCAAAATTACCAGCCATAACCTCATGTGTGTCACACGAAGTCTCAGAAGCCAACACTGCTTTGAGATATAGCTTTATAAGCCCTGCTGCTGATGGGTGATTATTGTCAGCTGTGGCTCTGACAACAAGCCTCTACTGGCTGTTGCGGGTAATGTCACCCACCTCCACCCTGGATAGCACACTTACACAAAACATAGTTCACTATTCAAGTAAAAAATGTAAGTGTTAAAATTCCAGTCAACTTATTATGTTAGACTTGGTCTGCAAACAAATGTATTTTCACAGATCGTTCATTATTCAATCAAGGTAAAAAAAATCTTAACAAGTAGCTGTAGGTACAGCTCAACAAGGCAATTAAATATTTTTGTGCATGGCCAGTATCCTAGATTCATCTCAGGCAAATGGCTGAACTTGGTCAAAAAGCCATTAACATCATGGCAACAACCCCCCCCCCCCCCACACACACACACGTATTTATCAGATGTTCATACTTTGAAGAGGAGCTCCTGATCTCATTCTAAACATTTGTTGCTGTGTTAGAAATCCCCATGGCCCATTTTTCTATAACAGCAAAGAGTAGCAAGTGCATGCAGTGTATGCAATGCAGACTACAAGACTGAAGCAAAAATTGTGTAATCAGGTGCAAACATGATTTGGGTAGTGACAAATACAAACTACATCCAAATAAGAGCACGCATGGCATTGTAAACAACGGTTAATTGCTAGTCCACCAAAACAATGAGCTTACTTAACACTTAGACACTCCAGATTCCAAGAGGAAACTGTCTCTATTTGTGCCGCTATTTTAACACAATTTTCTACCACAGAAAAAAGATAAAGAGACATTCATTCAGGACATTCAATCGCCAATAATAAAATACCTCCAGTACTGACAATTAAAAACAAAAAGCCCAAATTCCACATGTCCCATATGTCCTTTAAGTAATTTATGTGTTATATGTAATCTTTCTAGGTTCATCACACTTTTTAAAATAAGCAGTGTCTGGAAATAAGTTACAATTTCTATATGAGTCTAATAGAATTACTTGAATTGTTATTGCATTTACACAGTCAGCTAGCAATTCTAACGCAAGAAACGTTTGTATCAGAAAAACTGGAACTTTGCTTTTTCCATTGGCCACTGGTCCAGTGTTTAAGCATTCAGTCTTTGTTTATGGTGTCTAGCAAGTTCTTCACTCTCCCCCAGATGAAAATAAACTCAAAAAAAGCATAATAAGGGATTTTGCTTACTGCACAACCAAAAACAAGAACAGACTCAAATGGAAAATAACTAAACTTACAGTGCCAGTTAATTTTCAACTTGTTTGAGGATATTGGAACTGTCTGTCTGTCTGTCTCTCTATCTATCTATCTATCTATCTATCTGTAACCTGGTTATAATTACACAGAATCTGAAGTCCCAAACTATCCCTGCTCTACCTGACTGTGACGACCTCCAAACCTGTAGTGGCGCTTATTATTAATTACAGCCACTCATGATCCCTTTTCTTCTTTGGTGTTAAGCCCCTATAAACTTGGGATCTCTCCTTGGCCCCTCCCTCTTTCTACAATTCCCCTGAGGGAGAGGAGCTGGAGTGGGCGCCACACTTATTTGGAGGTGTTTGTCTCTATTGTGTACCATCAGAATAAAAGGAGAAAGCCCAAGGAGTCTCCTGTGTCGTGTCGAAAAATCACACAACGCAGAAGTTCACCAGTCACATATCTATCTATCTAGCTCTCTCTCTCTCTCTCACTCTCTCCATTCTGTGTTTTAAACAATAAATTTTACTTACTATACTTACTATAAAACTTACTATACAGTGTTGGTAAAACTTACTATACAGTGTTGGTAAAAAAAAACAAAAAACTGGATAGCTGCTATACCTTATGCAAATAAACAGATCCCCAATACTTGATTGCAGCACACACACTCACACTCCTGCACACCCATGCACATACACATGTACTTTTTCCCCTTTTCTGCATGTATTCTCACACAAACAGGAGAATACATGCAAAGAGCTTCACTACCATTCAGGAGAAATAAGCCAGGCCACTGACAGTCTGTCAGCTCTCACTAAAAGAGAGAGTGTGACAGTGAAAGGGAAATCCAAGCTAAAATACTTGAAAACAGATTACTTGTCAGGTTTCATCAACAACAAAGAGCAGTGAGGCATGAGTCAATTTGTGTTTGTGTTTATAAGTTTGGGTTTGAGTATATTTGTGTCCATATAGAACACATATTGTCCTTGTGCAATCAACAAGCAATATCTCACAGTAGAGTGCAGAATGTGAGTTTTTATTGATAAAGATCCCAGAGGTCACCAAAGTTCGACCCCGATGTTTATTAGTTCATACCACACATATACACAAACATGCACACATACTCAAACTCAAGCCTGGCCCATTTCAAGTTTGAGAAGTGGGCTGCTGATTCCTATAACTACATTTATAGAATTCCCCTTTCTTGCCACAGATGCCCAGCCAATGGCTTTCTTCTCCAATTGTCAGTCAATAGCTATTCTTTTCAGCAGAGGATCAATGGGCTTCTAGGCAGAGGCCATTCCCAGCCTTCACTGGCCACAAGAATCCCTCATTACCCAGTCAAGAAGTGGCAAAAAACATTCCCCCTAAAGACTCGCAACAACCTTCAGCACTGACAGACAGTAAGAAATGAATTTATTGTGTCCATCATTCTGTCACTCAGAGACCCATTTCTCTCTCTCTCTCTTTCACTTTCACTCTCTGTCTCTCTCTCTTGACCTTAAATGTGTGATAGTACAAGCTGTATAATAAGGGTTCTCCCACCATATATTCTCCTTATTATACTATGTATTATACACATACATAGACACATGGGCACCTTATTGACACTGTATACTGCAAAGTGGTCCTACAGAAACCCCTTGGCCTCAAGAGTGTTTCATTAGCCTTGAAAAGCAATCCAGCGCTGTCATACATAAGAAGCATACACATACCAACAACCTGAGAAACCAAAATTGGTCAATTGCAGCACTGTACAAACAACTGCAGGGCACCTAATACAAAACTGAATAGAGTACATAGTTGGTGTACAATAATATGTTTTCTTTTTCAACAACAATAAAAATACTAAAAATAATATCTAAGTTCTAAAAGTAATATTTTAAAAATAAGTTGTTGTTTTTTTTTACTTAAGATGCCTATTTAAAGGTGTGATGGTTGACTGGCCAGAAAAAAAAGGAATATTTGCCAAAAGGATTACATAAAAGCAAACATAATTTATAGTGCACTTGTTTACAAAACAACAGTATTTAAAGGAATTTTAAACTGAGTATTCTTTGTGAGCTGCTCATACCTTAATTGCATTATGAAAAATCTAATTTACTTCGATTTATGTAATATTAAGCTATTACAACCAGTCCTTTGGTATTTCTAGATTTGTTACAGAAAACATTTGATACATTCTTCTTCACCTCCATTATCTAAAAATGCCTTCTAATTTTCTCCTAGTATTGGTTAAAGGTTGAAATTGTATCCTTTGAAAATAGGTTTGGTGTTGATGAAGCCACAGAACAATTATTTAAAAAAACTTCAGGAAAGCATATCAGCTAATTCAGATTGACACTTAACATTGTGTATTAGTCTGGATTAAAATCTTAGGTTGGAAATAAATAAAAGAAATATTCCTTGACAAAGTTCCATTTGGCAAAGGTAATCAGCCAATTTCTGTCTAAGAACGTTGGAATCAGCTTGATGGAGAATATTTTTTTCATTAGTGAATTCCATGCTTTTAAAAATTAAGGCCATCATAAAAGCATAATGAGCAGCAATAAAGTACTTTAATTTGATGATTCCATAATTGTTTCCAAATTCCATACTGGACCTGAAAATTTCTCTTTGCAATTTTTTTTGTTCTTCTTATGCACTTTGAGTCAATTAAATATTAAAAATTAAACATGCAGTGTTTTATTAGAGGAAGGCATTGGTTAAAGGATAGAATTGTTTCCCTTACTGTAGTGTTTTTCCATGAAGCTTTTAGTAGCACTCTCTTTTTATTTTGGATGAACTGGATGTTTTCTTATTTGGCCATAGGGCTGGTATGTAACAGACTGCAGTAAAAGTGCAATGAATTTAGATTTTTCAGAGACGCAAAGGTTGTGACCACAGAGTGGGTTCCAGTGAGCTAAGCTTAACAGGTGTATTATAAGATTGCTGATAAAATAATAACAGCTAATTTTAACAGAACGTTGTAGTGCCCTTAATAGAAGACATATGAGAATATCTGAGACTGTTAGTTGCCCATTTGCTGTTTAGTTCTGAGGGGGTTCCTAATGTGAATGCTTCTTACCTCAAAATGAATTCCTTATTCTTTTAAAGTCCAAGAGAAATCATAAAAGAGTTACCATAAAAGTAAAAATATATACATCTGAACCTCCTGTTGAATTACTGTTTTTCTTTTAACTAATCTGTTTCTTTGAAAAGTCACAATTCATTCATTATAAATATTCACATTCTGTATTATCAAAAAGGATCTATGAAAAAGCCAAAGGAAAATCACTGTTGGTTTCCTAAAGAACCATTAAATAAATTATTCTGCAAGTCCTTTGATAAGGTCACCCCTGTATAGTAAGGCATTACTGATTACAATTGAGGCATTATTAATAAACACTCTTCTAGTTCAGAATCAGTAATATTCCGGATTCAGTTATACTTCGCTTGAAAACCTCACAGACCACTGTAGAATAACCAAACACTAAAGATGCCTTTTCAAGGTTGGCGTGTAGAATATATAAACAATGCTGGTTTATAAAACCAGCCTCTATACCTTATTTTTTAGACATCCGTATGACGTCCGAGTCTCACCTTAAAATGTATTTTCTTTTAAGTTATTTTCTGTACTTTAGAGCTCCAGCCTTTTTCTAATTTCTCAATAAATGTCTAAAGTGTATCCAAGGTGTCTGACCCAGATTTTGACTTCCCACCAGTGCATTGCACCAACTTGAATTATGCCGTTCATTTTCTTCCTGTTGCAGTTGCACCCAGCCGAGATTAAACTGTTTGAGATGCAGCATCTTTTTGCTGATAGCGATCCCATTGCCCCCAGTAGAAGCCCAAACGGCAGCAAACATGGCTCTTTGGTTGAGTTTAATAGGCCATCTATAGCCGCTGGTTATGGCTTGTCCTAGTGGGAGCACTTTCTTTGAGTGCACTTCCTATCTAGAAAGCTGACTCTGGAAAAGTGGCCCGTCTCCAAGCTTACCGCAGGCAGAAACCGGCGCTACAGCGCTGCTTTTTCACACCTGCACTCCGTCCAACCCCGCCTCTTGCGCTGGGACTGACCTCCTCCTGCGTCAGGATTGCCTTTTGTGACACTCTTTCTGCGTTCCGATTGGCAGGTCAATAATGAATGTGATATGTTACCCAATCCAAAGCAATATGGGCGGGATGTACCACAATGCGGGTGGGGAATAAAATAATAAAAGCGCTGCGGTGCTACACCATGAGGGCTGAGGTGGAAGGGGAGGAAGAGGAGGAGGGTTGTTCTCCACTACCACAACCTGAGTGAGTGACAGCTCCTGTAAGAGAAGTCAATTACACTGTCAAAACCAATCCGATCAGGTTTCCATCTACTTCTTCAGGAGAATCAGAACACATCTGCAGTTGGAACGTTGCGGTGATGAGGGTGGTGTGTATGAGTGAGTGTGTGTGGGAGGAGGGGGGAGGGTTGCTCACATTGGATCCTCAACATTTATCACAAGCCAGATCCAGATAATGAGATGATGAAAAACATTAGGAGTCGGAGAAACCTTCGTGACGCTGATGACGATAAGGATTAAGGCTCGTGACGTTAATGATTGATGTCAATAACACGATTTCTGCAGCAGTGCTTGTGTGACGTGGCGTGAAGCTGTTACATTAGTGTGTCATCATCAGGCATCTCGGTATTGGTTTCCTTTGCAGTAAGTAAAAGCACCCACACTTCATACGCTCATGCTACACACTCACTCTCATTCCCTTCTCTCTAACTGCAGTGTGTGTGTGTGCGCGTAGCACAAATAACATAAGCAGCGCATCGCCAGAACCCACAACGCTTCTTCGTCCACCCTACCACATAACCCAAACGGCATCGAGCCACATCGTTTTCCATAGGTTGTTATTGGGCTGGAGCTAAATTGTTGTTTGAGTCCCCCGTCAAATCTCCAGTTACCCCTCCATGCGCGTCTCGAGCGTTCCTGCGACACACAGTGAGCGAGCTCAATTCTATCTTTCAGCCTCCTACAACACATCTCACATCACATCTCTGCTGCAGGTAAGAGAAACCCCTCAGATGTGGCCATGGTGTCCTGGCCACACTGTCGCCCCCGCATCTTTTGGAGCATCACGCGCTTCAAACTTTTGCCCCACGCAGCGCGCTTACCGTCTGCTGCCCGTCCGAACAGCTCAGTTGATGATTATGGTGATGATGAAGGATTGGGCGACGGAGCTGAGGAGCATCACGGCGCAATGTAAAATAATGTATAAATAAAAAATGGACTTCCGGAGTTCAGTTCTAGAGCCGTTCAGTCACATCATAAATAACAGCATTGAAGGTCCGTGTGAGCGCTGGTTGGCAATTCCAGCGGTAGGCAATTCCTGCCTTCGGGTTTTTGACGGAGCTGGGATATTTCACGAAGGACCCATGACGGACTGCGCGCGATTTCACCGAGAATTTAAACGCGACGATGTGGCGGTGTGATATTCCGCAGGTATCCGTCCGGCCCCTCCAGCTCCTCTAAGGAATGGGGGGAAGGGGGCCCCCTGACTGAGAGAGAGAGAGAGAGAGAGAGAGAGAGAGAGAGAGAGAGAGAGAGAGAGAGTGTGTTCTGCTGCAGGAACCCCCTTGGTCCTAACGCCCGCCCGGATACACTTCATCACTCACAATAAAAGGTAGATAAGAATTACAGGTTTACACAAAACTCAAAAGTCACAACTAAAATATCACAGCTAAAAAGAAGATTATCAAACACTCACCTGGTTTTAGTACACCAAGTCAAGAAATGAAAACAGTTAAACAGCAGTCTGTGCATCCATAAGTTTAACACTCCCGGCAAAAATGTTTATCACCTATATTCAGTTCATCAGAATATAAATGTTTAGGCTCAAATAGTCACAATAATCTACAGAACTTGAACACAGGTTTGTTGTAATCACAGAGGAGATTGTGAATTGACTTCCTGTTGTCCACATCAAGTAGGAGTCCCCCTCAGTCTCATCAAAAAACCACATGACAGATCAGTGTGCTATAACCTTGAAGATACTCTTCTAGTTCCTCTTTGACTTGTTGCCAAAAATGTGGTAAAAAGACACACATCCACAGATCAGATCATCATGACTTTCCCTTAGAGGCTAATTCTATATTCTGGACAGGAAATTTATAAACATTCTCAGTTTTACCTTTAACACTCTAAGGACTACCGGATTTTTGTTTCTTACCCATACACTGGCATGAGACTTTTTACAACCAAAATGACAAATAAAAATTGAGCTGCAAAATTACTGTTTGAGAAGAAGATGCTTAGAACAGAATTCTTATAAGGTTCTTATTGGACAGTCATTCTTCAAAATAATTATTAAGTAAACTTGCATAAACATGATAAATTCCTTGCTAATTGAAAGTGAAAGTGACAACCCTTGTCATTGTGAAACGCAGCACAGCACAACACAGCGAAATGCAACCTCTGCACATAGGGTGGTCTAGTGGTAGGGTGCTTGCCTATGGACCTGTGGCTCAAGAGGTCCCAGGTTTGAATCCCACCTCTGGCACTACCACCACTGGGTCCCTGAGCAAGACCCTTAACCCTGAATTGCTCCAGGGGGACTGTCCCTGTAATTAGGACATGGAAGTCGCTCTGGATAAGAGCGTCTGCTAAATGCTTTCAATAGCTGACACCTGCTGCATGTGTTTCTGTGTATGGGTAAAATGCATAGGTATAATTTCATTGTGGTTCACTGTTCTGATTTGTATTCACAATGACAAGAATAGTCACTTTCACTTAACCCATACACACATTGTGTATCAGTAGGCAGCCATATCCAGTGCACGGAGGAACAGTGATGGGACAGCCTTTTTATTAACCAGAAAAAAAGAAAATTTGCTAGAAAAGCAGGAAAATTCTAAGCACATTAAACAGCATATTTTTATTTAATAAAGATTTCTTCTTCATCTTCAAACAGAAAGTCTTGCACTCTTTTTGAGCAGCACATTTCAAATGTGAGCCAGTTCCTTTAAAAACTAATACTAGTTCAATGGATGATGTCTAAACATTTAAACAAATAAAACAAAAATATTTAAATTATTACATTATTAACCTTTAAGCTTAACCTTCTTGATTTTTATCAGATTGGCAAAATATCCCTTATTTTTTGCCTAATATGTTTGATTTCACTGTCAAAATATTTAAATATTATACATTTTATATGATAAATAAGAATATGCTGACATTTATAAACAATATGCTCACTGCAGGCAGCAAAATCCTTCTGGCTGGGAACATTATAGACATTATTAAATAAGTGAAATGTGTCACTGTTTTGCCCAGCTTTTACAAATATTAAACTGATTAAAAGAAAATCAATTGTCAAAAGAATGAATGCTTTATTTATGTGGGACAGACAGCACAGTGAATAAAACACCCATCCCAATTAATATATAGCACAACCTTTACATGGCAAGTTCCACTGACAGCTCTTGATATAAAAGTTATTTCCAGGGAACTTTCAATAGGTGATTTCACTGCTGTTTCATGAAATAATAATATATTGAACATTTCAGTACTGTTTTGTGGCAAACACAAAGTATGCCTTTGACCCAGGTCTTGTTAAACATTCAACAGAATAAGTGTAGGTGTGTGTTTGTCTTTGGGCACTTGTGTCAGTGACTTGTGTCAGTGACAAAAGAGACAGGCTTGAAGCCCTGCTCTGTGCGTGTGTGTGTGTGTGTTTTCCCAATCACTTGGCTGTCCTGTCCAGGGTGAGTCTATCCCTATGTGAGTTGCATAACGATGAGGAGGTTCACAGCAAAAGAAAAGCCCACTCAAAAAGGACACATCCACAAAAACACACACACACACACACACTCACACACACACAAATATTCAATTAAAAACATACACATGTATTTGAATGTTTGCTTTTTCTCTCTTTCTAGTCAAACCCCTCATGTCAGTTGTATCTATAAAGTGCTTCTTACAACTGTTGTTGTCACAAAGCAGCTTTACAGAATCCAGGTCCGAGCCCCAATTGGGTAATCTGAGGGTGACAGAGGCAAGGAAAAACTACCTAAAACAGGAGGAAGGAACCTTGGGAGGAACCAAGAACTCAAAAGGAGAACCTATCCTCCTCTTGTCAACACCGTAAATAAAGAAGGAAAGAAAGAAAGAGAAACTGCATTTCATAATGAATCAATTTATTGATGACTTCCGGTAAGCATGAGTTACAGTAAAAGAGTCCATTAGTGTCTGTAATTGGAAGCTTGGTAAACTAATAGTGGTGGTTCTGCTAGAGTGGGTGAAGCTTTTGTTATTCTTAGTGGCAGCAGCTCATGCAGATGATCCAGTATGATGTAGCTGATCTGAAGTTCAGGTGGGGAGAGAAATCTGTTGATAATATTTTCGTCAACTCAGTGGAGTAACTGCTATGGAGTTCAGGAAACCCTCACATTGATCGATGGACTTCGCTGGAGGCCTTGGCTGGGAGGCCTTTGTTTTACAGGTGGTGGACAGCTGTCCATCTCAAACAGTGAGAAAGAAATTAGATCTGATTTTGACTCTTATTGTGCAGACCATGAATTTATAGAGTGCAGTAATGTGACGCCGGCAAACTCCCTGAGAGCCAGACTAGAAAGGTAAGAACCAAGGGGTTTTACAAACACGAGAGCACCAGTTGATTGTTTGTGAATGATGGACCAGCAAAACCAACATCCCAGTTTACTGTAATTCTCTGCATCTGTGAACTGGATCTGCACCTTTTAACTAATATGAAAATTAATTACTTAAAGCCTGCCTAAACAAGTAAGTCTTTAGCCTGGACTTAAATACTGAGGGTGTGTCCGAGTCCCAGACTCCCGGACTGAGTTGTTCCAGACACGGGGCTTTTTCCACCTGTTGTTGTTTTCAAAATTCACAGAAATAGCAGAGAACAGCACAGAATTATGCATGGTGAAAATAGAGGCAGATTTTTCAAATGGGGGAACTTACACTTTTCAAAAGTGTAATTAGGAGAATTTTTTCAACCAAATTCAACCTAAACTTCACACATAATATCTTGAATTACTGATAATATTTTGGATATATTTAATTATAAAGTACATTCTAATAAAGCAGACCACTTCTTCACTTTGCTCCATAAAATTACACAATCTAAAGTCTAACAGGCTCTATTTCTAACATTTGTTGTAATTCAGTTTTCCCAGAAGGCCACTTAAAACCCCTCATTGGTTTAACACGGTATTAAAAAAATAGATCACATTCATTCTGACATAACCATGATCCTGACTCTCCCTCATATGTTATACATTCGATTCCCAGGAGGGGTGGCCCAGGCACTTTCTGTGTTTTGCATGTTCTCCATGCCTGTGTGGGTTTTGTTCCAGGAGATTGGGTTTCTTACCACATGCATGTCAGGTGGATTTGAAATGCTTAATTGCCTCCTTGGTGTGAGCATGTGTGTGAGTGTACTTGTCTGCATTTCTGTCTTTTGATGGACTGGATACCTGTCCAGGCTGTTTTCCCGCCTTGTGCTGTATGACAGCTAGGATATGCTCCAGCTCCAACAAAACATTTCAACAAAACATTTCATTTCTTAAAGGGTGTCCAAAACTTTTTTATGTCACTATGTGTCAGTGACATTTAGTTTAGGACATTTAGTCCCAATTCCAAAGGCAATACATACTTTCAGTGTGAATACTTAGTTGGATGTAAATGTGTTCATAGGTGTGATGCCATAATAATGATGATCTGTTTTTACAGTATAGTTTTACATCTGGATTTTACAGTTTATATACTTAACAGTACACTGGGAAACTTTCATTGTTTCCAAATGCATTTAATTTATTTATATAAAATAAGGGGACCTAAGTTTTCCATAATTTGGTCAGTTTAAATAAATCCATATCTGTTGCATTTATGTTCCTTTTCAGACATATCATAAGTATAGAACTTGAAAATTTTGTTAATATTTTAGCCAACAAAGCACAAGCAGCAATTTCCTGAAGAAACTGACCCATTCGTCTCTTGACAAGCAGCGTATTTATGGTCCTAATGCTAGATAAAATATGTGGTTGTGACTGCACTCTTCAGCCTAGCAATGCACAGCATGTAACTGTTCAGCCATGAACAAATCTTTTTGGAAATGATCTCATAAAAAATTCTCACCAAAACCATGTAAAAAAAGAAACTAAGCAGTCATTTGACTCACTTGAGTGGTAGAAATTTGTACTGTTTAAGCAGACAAAATGATAAACATGATTTATTTTACAGTAAATTCTCCTCTTGTTTCCAAAAAAGAAAAAAAAGATTAATAACAGGTGTTATCCACTTTTTAAAATTTCCTCATTGCAGAGAAAATGCCTAATTGTTAAAAGCTTTGTATTGATTGCCTCTCTCTTATCTTTGAATTCACACATCTATCTGTCTGTCTCAGGTCAGGAGTCTAACAGGATGGTAGCAGAAATTAGACCAGAAGGGAAGGAAACGTGAGCTGGGCTTATATGTCAGCTATTTAAAACCTTCTCTCGTGGGGAGAATATTATTTTTAGAGGATCAGTTTTTTCACTGCTCATTGATTTTACATTCTTTGCTTGCTGTTTTTTTTCTTCCCTTTTTGGTATACTAGAGGGTTTCAAAAGACTGAAAACAGAAAAAAGACAAACAGAACAATTACAAGACTTTCTGTGAAAGCACAGTTTGCAGGGACACAGCATCATAAATACTAAGTATAGCTCTTTGAACTGAGTAATTTAGTACTTCTAAACGGTACTGGCCAAAGCTAGGGCATCTCCTAAACATGATGGCAGGGCAAGTATACATCCCAGAACTCTCCCTCTGAAAGTTAAAAGGTGCAGTTAAAAAGCATGGCACCATTTTCATTTGAAAAACATCTGAGAGCTCCAGAGTGGCAGAGTGACAACTTTCTGAGTCTCGATCCTGTCATTGGGAGGTTGCTAATTTGATCCTAGCTGGCCAAGTTTGGGTAATTAGAATTTGTTTTTTGGATCATACATGGGTGTGAATCAAACAAAAATACATTTGATACATTTCATATCACATTTGATACATTTTATTATTGTTGTTGCTGTTATTGTTATTATTAATAATAACAACAATAGCTTTGGTATCAGTATTGATATTAACAGGAATCCATAATACAGATATCTGCATCAAGTCCAGAGTGGAAAAAGTAGATTGTGCTTCTTTTGTATGGTCAAATCCAAGAACTGGATTCAACGCAAAAACAAAAAGAGATATTCCGATGTAAGGATAAGTGTACATTATAAGGGGAAATCCTGACTGCAGTTCATCACAATAGTCTAATGACATTTCAGTGCTGACACTCACACACTGTGAACAGTGAGCAGAGAAATATGTTCTCTGGATTTAACCAATCCAACACAACAGTGTGGGGAACAGTTTTGGGCATGGTACCTTGCTCAATTTTACCTCAGGGTACCTAACTGATGTGGACTTGAGCCCACAACCTTCTGATCGTGAGGGCAAGAACTTAATCATTAAGCCACAATTTTTTCTGCCTTGCCTCTTGCTTGCTGCACAAGTGCATGTGTGTGTCTATTTACATATGCTGGGGTGTGTATACAGAGATCAAAGGCACTTTGATGTGGATGTTGTTAGGTAGAGGGAGGACTCCCAAGCATAATGCTTGTCAATCAGTCAAGCCCACCCACCCCTATGCTCCTATAATCCACTTATAGCGCAAATGCTAATGCAAACATTTATTTAAATTTCTGTTGTCCTTGTCACAGAATTACTCCACAGGTTTTGTTTCCGTGTTTGTGAGTGCCCCTTGCCTTTTTTTTTTAATTGGTTTTTTTTTCTGTTTTTCCTTTTTTTGAGATTGTTTAAACACCTGAATGAATTTCAACATGTAGGTATGGGACATTTTTCTTCTTTATTCTTTTTTAATTATTTGAATGCAGAATATGATTGTCACAGAAATACTATGACTTAATTAGGTATCAAGATATTTAAGTAATTAAGTAATATGTAAGAATTCTCTCTTTTCCTCTCCTAGTCACTCAGTCTTTCTTGCCCCACACTGGGACACCCACAGAGGATTAGTCAGAAAAAGAGCAAAGGTAATTATCTTATTCTGGTTATGTGGGTTAATCAAAGGCACTTCTGAAGGCCACAAGATTAATGTGAATCTATATAAAGCTCTCAGTTCCTGTCAACCTGCACAGAATGTCCTCCAACAACTAGAACTTCCTGTACAGCACAAAATTATTAGGGGTTAAAGTGATTTGGTAAGTTGTGGACAATTTAGTGTATTCAGATGCTAACCGCTTGATGGTGTGCATGCGGCTGTCTAAGTAGAAGCTTTGGCTAAAATACAGAATCTGAACTGAAAGAACTAAGAAATGCACTTAAGAGTGAAATGCACTTACAATGAAGCAAAACACAACCACAACCACTATCAAGCTCATACACAATACTGGTGAGACTTATGACTGAAGCAAAGCACAGTAAGAGCTCTAACACATCTTTTATTTGTATTTCTACACTTAAAGCTTCAAAATTAGGTGGATAGCCTATAAAAAATCTTGGGATACCTGAACACAAAGTTAAATGTTTTGAATAAATGATCAGCTTTAATGGGATTTTTTTTCTCACTCTAATGTCAAAACCTTCCAGACCTTGCAGTTTGGTTTATTTAAACAAAATTTCACTTAATGTATAATGTATAAAGCAAGTTCATATTAGTCATAGTATAATGTGTCAAAAATGAATGAAGCTTTCTGTCTGCTACCATGTTTTCTATCAATAAATGAAGAAGCATAATGCTGTTTTTATTTGATGCTAAGCTGCAAAAACATTACAGTGACTCCTTCTCTATGCCTTTTGGTATACTGTTTTAACCTTTTCAAATTTAATATAAAGTTATAAAGAGCATCTAAGTCTAGACTATTTTTTGAACAAGACCCAATACAGAGCAACCAATCAGAATGAAGATCATCCACATATACTTATCCAAGGGCGGTAATTTACATGCTTTCAAACACCATGTCTGTATACAGTGTACACAGTGACAGTAGTGTTTTTTTAAAAATTTTTTTATTTAATTTAATTTAATTTAATTTAATTTAAATTAATTATTTTATTTTGTTTTATTAATTTATTAAATAAACCCATATATCACATATATTTTATAATTGAAAAATGAAAAATGTTTGATATGGACCCTTTAAAAACATATTTTACAGAATTTTACAGTGGTAAATTCTGTCACCCTGCAGTTTGCATCTTCTCCCATTATATGAAACTCAATTTCATAAAATATAATGGATGCATCTTATATAATACATGAATTGAATTAAATTCATGAATTAAAGCAATATAAGTTTCAACAAACCACTATATGCATATGAGAGTATACATATGAACCTGTTTTGTATTCTAAAAATCTGTAAAAAAAAAACAAAACAAAAAAAAACAAAACACAGCATTCCTCTTCATATAAAGCTACATGCCATAAAGAAAGAAGAATGGCTGCAGGCATTCCAAAGAGTTGTTCTGAGAGAATTGATGAACAAATGGACTGTTTCTCTCTCCTACCAAAGGCAGAGACACACCACAAGCACACACACACACACACACACACACACACACACATCAGCTGGTGTGGATCCGGCTGGCTGATTTCACAGTGTGACTGTCTGTTCTTCTTCCAGATGAGTCTTCCACTAGAGATGCCCAGAGTGTGTATATTTGTGTATATTTGTTCATGTGTGTGTGTGTGTGTGTGTGTGTGTGTGTGTGTTCTCCTTTGGCAGGTGTCTCATATTTAACAGTGAGCCAAGGAGATTATGAGCCATGGACTCGGCCAGACAGATTTTGGGGGACTATAAAGGATGACACTATTTAACCTTAGTAACATCATGCACGATTAACATCAATTCAAGCCAGCCTCAACAGGACCTCCTATCTGATCAAAATCACACACAAACACACAGTCACTGACCCATAGCGGACAGGCCAGATTGAAGCAAGGAGGTCTTAAGGATGAAACCAAAATACTGCAAACAGCAGAAATACATTTTGTGAACTAGTGCCACGTATGTACTTTAGGCATATTAATATAAAATCAAACCTTTGATTATATGTTATACCTTGAAAGAACAAAAAATCTAATTGATGAAAATGTTTAGAACCTGAAGATGAGCTGAAACCAATACTTATTTCTATAATCTGTTATTTAATTAATTAACTCCATTTACTATTACTTCTTTTGTTTCATCCAACTCTTTCCTCCTCGCATTGACAACACAGCATTCCTAGTTCCAATACTTGGATATGCAAATTAGTCAGTCAGTCAGCTGCTTGTCCCAAGCAGGGTCGCGGGGGAGTGCTGGAGTCCATCCCAGCTCACACAGGGCGAAGGACGGGGGACACACCCTGGACAGGTCGCCAGCCCATCGCAGGGAGGAGCGTGACGGGGATGGCGGATATGCAAATTATGAAAAGGTTATTGTAATCACTGATGACACTGATGATGGCAAAACAGATTTGATGATGTTAGGCTGGTAGTTGTAAAAGATACTTGTCATGAAAGATGATTAGGAAGCTAATGCACTGAGTTAGGTGTGCTTTCCTTTATGGCTGGCACAGGGCCATATAAAAGGAAATAAAGGAAAATAGGTCTTTTTTCTCACTATTACCACCTCTCTTTCTCTCTTTAGGTCAAGCAGATTGGAATGTTGCTACAGGCCTTTATCACAGAAAGAAAATTGATCATCCATTTCTTCTTAACAGTTGTTCTATGATACAGAGAATCGAAATCCAGGCATTTACAGAAACTACTTCTACAACTTAAACTTTAGAATAGAGAAATGAAAAAAGGGGTTTTGGGAGAAACATTTTAGTGGGAGCCAGAAGGGAGTGTTTTGTCTGTGTAGTGGGGTTCCTGCATCATATAAGCATACATGTACCAGCTATTGTATGCAGCATATGAACCACTGATCATTGCTTGAGCTTTTAACCTGAAATTGAAGGGGTTAAAAGTAATTCATACTTAAACAGTGATAATGGTAATGCCCCCAGTGAAGAATATCAGCACATCACTTCATTCACCTCAGTCTCTGTCTTTCTGTATGTCCTTAAGAATGGCCTTCATTGTTGGACTGTCAGATACGCTTTTAAGTGACTATTCTTGCCATTGCGAGGTCACAGCACAGCACACAGTGAACCACAATGAAATTGGACCTCTGCATTTAACCCATGCAAACAACGTGCAGCAGGGGGCAGCTATGAAAGCACCTGGGGAGCAGTGACAGGGACGGTACCTTGCTCAATGGTACCTCAGGGCAACGGGGTTTGAACCCACAATCTTTCTGATCCTGTGGCCAACACCCTAACCTAACCTAACCAGCTACTACTATTGGGCAGCCATCCCCAATAGTAAAAGAAAAGGGCTTACAACTAGAGGCTTGCTGCTGATTCAACATCCAGGACTGGAGGTTGAGGAGGGGATTTGTGTGAATAACACTTTACCACCCCCACATGCTAAAGTACCCTTGGGCAAGGCACTTATCCCCATAACTGCCTCTGGGGGTAATCCTGATGTGTATGTGTATGTGTGCGTGCATGTGTGCACGTTCAGCTAATAAAATCCCTGTTCACGTCACTGGGCCAGCAAGCAGATTTCCACTTCTAAACTAAGAGCTGGAAATGGGAAATGTCACTCGCTATGGTCCTGGTCACAGTGTTCTCAAACTGCACCTTATGCTTGGACCATCATTGTCTGTAGCTGACTTTGTTTCATCTAGTAAACTGGCTTGTACACGAGATGCATATTGCTCTCCTACATGTTCAGATTTATTTATTTATATATAAAACTTCTTTATATATAAATAAATATATATTTTATATTTATATATAAAACAATCTAAAATACCCTTTATGAGTGAAATAATGTGTTAGCAATTTACTTAATAGCACTTGGAGAGCAGAAATCAGGCTGGGCTGTGGGCTAGGTGAAGATTGATGACCGCTTTGATCCATGCCCTTGGTTACTGCTCAGTAACATAAATCTGGAACAAAACTTGTGTCTGGAGTCATACGAAAGAGTTCTCTAGTAATTTTTAACTCAGAAATATTGAAAACAGCACTTTATCAATACAAGGAGAAGCAGAAAGTTTTTGTACTCACTATCACTTCAAAAGTCCATCGCTTTCTCTTCTGTAAATGTACATTGTAAAAACTCTGCTTGCAAATCACAAAGAAAAATAGCTTGTTCCCTGTACCCCCCACATACTGCAGAAAGTCATTCAGTTACAGTCCTCTGAAAACTGTTTAGCCTGAATCCATACAAAAGCAAAAGAAAGTGAGTCTTCATTGAATAAAATAACTCGGACAAAAGTAGTCCAGCAAAGAAAGATAAATAAAAAAATAATATATAAATAAAAAATAAATATATAAATAAATACAAAAATTATAAAATTCTGACTTCAACATATCTCTGCTATGGAATATTGAGATTCTTTTTCTGTAAAATAAAAAGCAAAAACAAATCATAACAGAATGAAAATGAAGGATTGCTAAATGTGAAAGACCAAGACCAAACCAATTACTTTGCTTAAAATATATACAGAGTAAATGCTAGTTCTTCTCGGTCTTCTTCTATTTCATTAAAATATTCAGTGAGGAATGTAATTCTCTGACACAGAAGTTAGTATTTATTTTGTTCTTTCACCCAGGTCCTCATTTCTCTCCATGTGTGAAGGCAGATGGCTTTGTGTCCTTGTGGGTCTCAGTAAATGATCAGAGACTTGACTGAGACCTTGAGGAGTAAGCTGGGGAAAGAGAGAGGAATAGCTGAAAAATGGCCCTGTCCACAGACACTCAAACCTGATCTGTACGTTCTCCACCTCCAAGCATAAATACACACACACACACACACACACACACACACACACACACACACACACACACACATACACACACACACATAAACAGATGCACATTCTTCTCTTTCTCTCTCTCTCTCTCTCTCTCTCTCTCTCTCTCTCTTTCTCAATCT
>CM029386.1:149308-171402 GCA_017165825.1 Hepsetus odoe | reverse complement strand
GTGTGTGTGTGTGTGTGTGTGTGTGTGTGTGTGTGTGTGTGTGTGTGACCCATAGTCTGTTTGTTTTTACCCTCACCGGGGCAAGTAAACAGCTGCACCTCAGGCTAGATCAACATTTGGAGCCCGGCTGATAATCCTACAGCCAGTGTGTTTTTGCTCCATCAAGGAAGTCAGCATGAAAACGTCCCTGTTTACATTGTCCCTGTAGGAGAAGACACTAACCATATATTCTTTCCATTTGTATTAATACTCTTACCATGCTGGCACTAACAGGATTCCCAAATGAAGTGTAATTGGGTTACAGTTTAAGAAAGCTTTCATTAGGTGGTTGCAAACAATCAGACTAAGGTGGCTTAATCCTAATACACAGCAGGTGTTCCATTAGCTACGGCTCCAGGTACACAGGGTTTAGGCACAGAGCGTAAAGGCTGAAGGGTGTGGATCCTATAGCAACTTTGGCTTCATGGATCACTCCTCTGTAATGCAATACGTCTGATGTTTGGGCTGTGCTTCTCTTGGCATGTTTAAACAGAGCATAGTGACTGTGATAAGATGCACTGTCAAAGGAGGTAAAGGGATCAGGTTTCCCAAGCTTGCTATACACTTCCTCTTTTAACTGACTTGTTTCTGTTGTGTCGCTTTGTTCATCTGTCTTCTTATGATTCACTCGTAACTTTTGTAACTTGGCAACGTCTCTCTCACTGTTTAAGGCAAAACAGTTCTTCTCTGGCTTAGCTTTTTTTTGCACTAACACTTCTAAAATCATCAGCTAATTACTTGGATGAAGCATGTGTGCTAAAGATGAAATATGCAACATGCATGAAATCCCCAGAAGCTGAAAGGAAAACTGTTGTTAAAATTGGTTTTAAATCTTTCTACAAAATTCAAAAATTGTGGTTGTGTTTAATATTCAAGAAAATTGTGCATTAAGCAAGTAAAATGTCCATCCATCCATTATCTGCCGCTTGTCCCAAACGGGGTCGCGGTGGAGTGCTGGTGTCCAACCCAGCGCACACAGGGCGAGGACGGGGGACGCACCCTGGACAGGTCGCCAGCCCATCGCAGGGAGGAGCGGGACGGGGACGGCACCTTGCTCAAGGGTACCTCAGGGCAACCCACGGGAAGGGGTCCGAACCCCCGATCCGCCGATCATGTGCCCAACACCCTACCCACCAGGCCAACGCTGCCCCGCAAGTAAAATGTAATATGGCATTATGTTTCATTATATTTCAGTGTGTCAAAGATAGCTGTTCACAAATCTATTTTGATGAAGGTGTGTTTTAGTTACTTGCTTACATTGGGCTTTCTGTGGTCTTAAGCTCTAGTACTGAAGGCCTGATGAATTTATTATACAGCCAAGGCAGAGCAAGAGCTGGAAACAAAATAAAGTTGAGCGCTGGGTTTCAATAACTAACAATGGCAGCAGTGGTACTATCTGCCTCAGCTGCAGAGCGTCTCCACTGGATGCTATTGTTGCCTCGTGAGACGGGGAGGAAATTGTTTCTGCTTTTCAGACTACAATGACTTCCTCCCTCAAAGAAGCCAAAAAGAACCATCACCAAGTGTCAGTGGAGGAAAACAATATATTTACTGCAGGCGGAAAAGACTCACTCCTGTGCTTCTGTATACACCTCTCTCTCTCTCTCTCTCTCTCTCTCTCTCTCTCTCTCTCTCTCTTTCTCTAGTCATGCCTTTTAAACTGAGCTTCAATCCCATATAAGGCCTGTGGATCATGCATCTGTGCATCATGCATCTCCATATCGGATCTTGGAGACGAAGGCAGAGCTGACAAGGGTTTTAAAGGATGAACAGGGGGAATTTGTTTCTCTTCCCATTCTTGCGATCCCATTTGCCAAGATCTTTTTCAGTCCCCCTCCCTGCCTGAAATGGTCTTCTCCTTGACTTGAGCGGATGTATTTCTAAACACTTCCTTTATCCTTTTGCTCCAAGTTCTGCTCACCAGCCACAGACATCCAAACAGAGACTGGCTTACCACGGGGGGGGGGGGGGAGAGAGAGAGAGAGAGAGAAACAGAGGCATAAGATGGATGAGAAAAAGGCAGCTGCGGTCAGCCTAACAAGCACATTAAGTTTTTAATAGTTTTAATAGTGCTCTTGTTCCTCCTCTTGCTCTCTTTCTTGCTCTGTCTCAAACCAGGACTGTCCGCCATTATATTTAGATGTTTCCACAAGATTTTCTGCTTCTCCCTTAGCTAAGTGAAAGGAATAGTTGGGTGCATTTTATACACCAGCTGTGGCTGACCAGCCACATCTTCCTGTGTTCAGCTATGGTCACTACTATTTTTAGCATAACTATGCTATCTTTTTAATATTACTATGATTTGGTACTATTTTATATATTACAACATACCATATAGGTTAAAAAACAAACATATTTAATAGTACTTAACAATCTGGTGGTGGTGGTCTAGTGGTGGGAGATTCGCCTAAGGACCAAAAGGTTGCAGGTTTGAATCCCACCTCCAGCACTACCACCATTGGGTTTCTGAGCAAGACCCTTAATCCTGAGTTGGAACTGTCCCTGTAATCAGGAATTGGAAGTTGTTCTGGTTAAGAGTGTCTGCTAAATTATGTAAATGTAATGGTAAAATGATTATCCTTATAGGCCAATGAAAACACCACTGGCACTGATTAATCATATATGGCATAATGTGTTATATATGGCATAAGAGTTTTTTTGGGATTGTTCTTCTGAAAATGTTTTTCTTTCAGTGTGTATACATGGTCTCCCTGCGATGGGCTGGCGACCTGTCCAGGGTGCGTCCCCCGTCCTCGCCCTGTGTGCGCTGGGTTGGACGCCAGCACTCCCCCGCGACCCCGTTTGGGACAAGCGGCAGATAATGGATGGATGTATACATGGTTTAGCACATTGTTTTACACTTCTCCTAAAAGCTATATCACTGGCTGACCCTGTAATATCCTGTGATAATCATTCAGATCTAATTGTGGGAGAAAAATTGCAAGGCTAGCTCCATCTCCTTCATCATCATTATCACCATTATCATCATCCCAGTCAATCCTGGGCCCACAGTATCATAGAACTGTAAGGGTTCAGGCCTCACTGCCCATCCCTTTACCCTTCACAACTATGAATACCTTATTCCATCCCAATGCTGGATGAATTGCAAGGCTTATTAACTGTGAAGGCAAAGTGTTGAATTTCCTTCAAGGAAAAGTGAATGTACTTTTCCTCAAAAAACAATCCACCAAAAGGATATCTAAAACAAATTGCTGCCTTTGATTTCATGTTTTCTTTCTACAGAATTTGGTGAAATAAAGATTTTTTCTCTCTGAAGGAAAAAACTTTCATTTGGATTATTGCTCACTGAATGGAAACACATTCATAGTGTCTAACTGCACATTTTTTTTTTTTTTGTACAGCTCCTTGTAAGGACAAAGATGACTGCCGTTTCCTCCTGTTGTTTTCTTGGTCGTTTTAACTGCTTGTTTTTCTTGCAGCAGATCTAGCAAGTCTTTTGCTCATATGAAGGTATTTCATAGCATGCCAGAACACGTCACCTCATGGTTTTGCTGTAACAGTAAGTGCAGAAAGTATATATGCTTAGTAATTGCTAGTGAAAAGGAATAAATCTTGTTTGGGTGAAGCAGCACAAATCCCTGGTCAAGCTGTGTTTGGGTAAGCTGCTTGTGCTGAGCTTAGCCCTTCTGATTTTTTCCCTGAGCCCCATCTGAAATGGAGAAAACCCTCTGATAAGCACAGGCCCTGAATGGGGTTTTGCTCAGAAAAATAAATGCGCTTTACGTTACTGCATGAAAAAGCTCTCTCCCTCTCACTCTCTCTCTCTCCCCTTCTCTCTCTCTCTCTCTCTCTCTCTCTCTCTCTCTCTCTCTCTCTCTCTCTCTCCTTCTCTCTCTCTCTCTCTCTCTCCCTCTCTCTGTCTGTCTATCTATCTATCTATCTATCTATCTATCTATCTATCTATCTATCTATCTATCTATCTCTCTTTTTTCACTCTTTCTAATATATAATCATCACTCACAGATCAGCCATAATTTTAAAACAACTTTTGCTATACTGTGCAGACCCCTTTTTCACCAAAGCATAAGTCCTGTAAGTTGTGAGGTGGGCCTCCATGCATGGGTCTGGTATGTCCAGGACACCACAGGGATGCTCAGTTGGATTTATGTCTGGGGAATTTGGGGGCAAAGGCAGCATCTTGAATTCAACACATTCCTCAACAATTTTTTGCAATGAGCCTGGTGCATTATCCTGCTGAAAAATCTCACTGGCATTAGGGAATACTGTAGTCATTAAGGGGTATACAGTCCCATCAATGGTTTGAAATATATCTTCAAGGAGATGAAGGTCCTACAGTCTACTGGCTACTAGAGGATGTTATAGTCATAGTAGAAATTGAAGAATGATATTATATAGTATTAGCTGCTCTAGATTTTAAGGTGGCTCTCCCAGAAGAAAGAAGTATTGGTAGTGATTGTGTTGGATATACCAGGGCTGACAAATCTAATGTAGTTTCAAAAAAGACTTTGTGTTATACTGGTGTGCCAGACTGCTTTGCAGAAACATTTTGGAGGAAGCGGCAGGTGGAGATCTCCGATGAGCCCTCCTGTGGAGAATTATTCACGGGGAAGTAGCTATAGATACATGAGGCACAACTGGATCCATCATAGCGCAGGTGTAGATTTTATGGCCAAAAAGAACCTTTTTTTTTTGCTGCTCTCTCTCTCTTTCTCTCTCTCTCTCTCTCTCTCTCTCTCTCTCTCTCTCTCTCTCTCTCTCTCTGTCTGTTTCTCACTCTTCAGACTGAACTGAAGGGACAAAGTTGAAACACATCACTTACATTTCATACTCCAGTGTTTCTAGAACACTGACCCTTTTGTTTTCTGGAGCCTGGAGCTTCTTTTCTCTCCTATTGAGTGTGCGTTAGAGCATGATGGAGTGTGTGTGTATGTGTGTGTGTGTGTGTGTGTGTTTGTGTGTGGTTCTGGATGTGCATGTGTGTATGTGTGTGTTTGTGTGCGCAGTCTGTGTGAGCGCTGTGATGCTGAGGCGACCTGGAGCGGCCTTTCACTTTGGTCTCTTTTTACACCCCCTTTTCCCTCAGTACCCTTTTTTCAGGCCTTATCCCTTTCCATTTTTTTTCTTTCTTTCTTTCACTCTCTCAGCCACTCTGCTTCTTTGTTTGAGCGTCCCTCCTCATTTTATTCTACCTCAGAATGTGCTCTTCCACGCCTTAGAATATTAGCATATCATTGCCATGAGAGGCCTCAACTTTGCAATTAATGGCTTTTTAATGGCTCCCCTGGCCACCAAATTATGCAGCTCAGCTTCTTAACGTAAGCCGGGATGGTTGGGGGGACCATATGGACCACCGCCAGGCCTCATGCAGAGGGTTTTCTGGGGGTTTTGCAGACTTTTATTTAAAAGTCAGGGAAAGTTTATTTGTCTCAACTCTCTGGGGGCCTGGTCTGGCTCAGATGAGGGGTCTTTTTATAGTCGCAAGATTAAGTGTCAGTTGAGTTTCGAGTTACTGTAGAGGTGAGGGGGCTTTGGGGGAGCAGAGTGCATTTGGGCCTGTCGAATTGAGACACTTGAAGCAAACAACTAAAGAGACCCTGATGCTCTTTACATTTGCGATAAGAATCCAATGCGTTTTGACAACCTTGTAATGTGCATACCAAGTTAAGGTTCCACCTCAGAATCTGTGCTTTCCTTTAGACCAGAGAAGGTGAATGGCTAAAAATTAAAGCACACACTGAATATGTTTGGACATGTTTGTGTTGTGTTTGTGTTGTGTTTGTGTTGTGAAGCACTGGTTCACCTGAACTTAGCAAGATTCTTATCATCCAGATTCATGAAACTGTATTCTCACTATGGCATTTTTATTTGAAACAAAAAACCCTTCCAATAATTGAAATGAAATTCCTTGCGCTAACATACACAAACACACACACACACGCATGCACACACACACACGGGCACACACACACACAGACACACTGTGCAGAGTGAGCAGTGACTTTGTCTTCTGTATTTAACCCATTCAAACACACCCGTAGAGACCAAACACACCAGGATGTCTGCACCTCTGAAGCAGTGTTAGGGACAGTACCTTGCTCAAAGGTACCTCATGGTATACTACGGGTATAGGACTAGAACCCACAACCTTTCAGTTATGGGGTCTTGTCCCTAATCCGCCACATTACTATTAACCTACAGAAACATTTGGAAGAATATTAGCCCACAGTCTCACTGTTTGACATTGGCCAACAGTACACTGTCCCCGTAACCTTGGCTCTGGTCCAGCGATTCATTCTAACCCGCCCTGAGAATGTCATTACGGACTCCAAAATGAAAATTCAATCCAAGCCAATGGCATCGCAAGGAAAGAACGAGCACAATAATAAGCTAATCCACCATGTTCACCACCACAGTGGAAAGCAGCCAAAAAACCTCTTTAGCCATTACTGAGGTTGTCAATGTAAAAGAGATTAAGGAAAAGTTTTCATTTTTTAATTTATATCTTCTTCTCCTTTGCTTTTTTTTCAGATTTTTCTGTGAAATGCTTTTCAAGGTGAAAGTCAAAAAAATCGCTGAGTTCAGCACTGTCCTCTCTGGTCCTCTTCCCAGCAGGGGGTTGACATTTGCTTGATCATTTACAGACTAATTAGCATGATTTATACCAAAAGGTGAAGGAATCATCATCCTGTCTTTACAACAAGGATTTTGATATTGTGGGCAAGCAGTTGAACTTTTTTTTTCACCGTATCTGCCTCACATTGGACATGAAAACGAGAAACCAAACAATAGAATTGCAGCTGAAAGTGCATTTTGTAACTTCAGGATTGTCGAGTCGGTATTTCTGTTTTATATATATAACAATATATATATTGTTAGGAAACTATTCTGGTGTCCCTGCTATTCCTCTGCCAATTTGCAACACAATCTCTTCCTCCTCCCATGAGACCCCATTTGTTCCCACACTGTCCCGTGCTTTATTTTCTTCCATGCCAGTTTTCCGTTGTGTGAAAGAATTTTTTTTTATTTTTTAACACAGTGCAGAGTACATGCTTTAGTGCTTATGATTTTTGTTCTGAAGGCTTTATCCAACCTTTTGATATTGTGTTATTTATTTTGGCTGATAAGGAGACTCAGAGAGAGAGGTATGTTTAAGGTAGCAAAACTAAAGAAGAGAAATGTAGAGAGAAAGAGAGGGAGACTCCCTCCTTAAGCATTTGACATTTTCTTGTTCTTGATTAAAAACAGAAAGGACATCTTTAACAAACACATGAGGTATAATTAATACATGAGTGCAAGGATAATTACTTTCATGTTAAGCACAGATGCCTTGACTGGCATTCTTGTGAAACGAGTGCATGTTTTAAGTCTGTTTCTTTTGCCTGCCAATCAGTGCTATTCAAAATGAGCTTCCTGGCTTTGACCCCATGCCTTTGTTCATGGTTGCTTTAATACTAACAGGTCATTCTGGCAAATCTTGTGCAGGGCTGTGACTCTCTATGCACTAATTATGTTATTTAGAAGCAGCAAAAAAGGCCAGCTGTTATTGTTCATCTTTTCATCTGTCAGGATTCCACAACGGTCTGCCCTTCTAATGGGGCAAGGTCTCTCACAACCTTTATTTGTGTTCCCACAGAGCAATTTCATCTTCTATCTCCAGAAATCCGCTGTCTGCTATTACAGCCTGTGGCTCAAGACTTCCTTCTCATTCCCACAACCACTGTCTTGCTGCTGATGCTTTTGAGTGTGTGCACATGCCTGTGTGTGCATTGTTTCCTATTTTCTCAGTACAAAGAAGATGACTGATTGACTCATTTGCAAAAGGATGTGGAAATATTCCCAAATTTTTAGTTTGTTGGAGGGTTTGGTTAAAAGTTGGTTGAAAGTTTATGAATGTGGAATGGGAAAAAACATTCCAGTTGGAACCAGTTTATGCATGGACCAAAATTTATTATTTATACTATTTAGACTTATCTCCCTTAAGTCCTTGTTTCTCTAGTGTTACTAGTGTCATAATATTTGGCATTTTGCTTTTACATTGTAGCAAATATGTTTTACAAATGGCATTTGCGAAATGGAATTTGAGATTTTTTACATTTAAATTTAATATTTGCTTGTCTGGGCAGTATGTATTGCATGTGAATAGCAGGGAACAAGAACATAGTAAAAATTTCTGTTGTTCTTTTGGCAGCGGTGGCCTAGTGGTTAGGGAGTTGCCCCCGCATTAGAAGATTGTGGGTTTGATTCCCTCACCAATAGGTTGCCCTGAGGTACCCTTGAGCAAGGTACCGTCCCCATCACTGCTCCCCGGGCGCTTTCAATAACTGCCCACTGCTTCATGGTGTTTGAGCGCAGGGTTAAATGCAGAGGTCCAATTTCGTTGTGGTTCACTGTGTGCTGTGCTGTGACCGCGCAAGGACGAGGGTTGTCACTTTCACTTTCACTTTCACTTTTTTGTATGATTATTTGCTTTATGGTTTTGTTTATTTCCACTGGCTGCACAGCTGATTTAGTATAAGGATGTATTGATGAGTCACGTCAGGTATTGGAAGTTAGCTATCATTACTAGTCTATTTTTAGGAGGAAAATTTAATTCTCCTGTGTTGATTAGACAGCTATCAACTGAATTCTATAATAATGTGTAATAATGCCAAAAGGTTTTCTGTTCTTTTCTAAGAAATGGCATCAAAATGTATGTGTGTGTTAAGTAACCACCTCAAACACAATTGCAGATTTTACTTCTTGGTCTGAGACTTCTGCACACTATTAATTGCTTCTCCTTGCTGTTTGTGGCTTATCTAATGCCTTGCTGGTTATAAATCTCATTTTACAAGGTAAGATTTGAGTTGGTTCCTCATCATATTCTCTCAGCAACCCAGGGCATGAGTATTAATGAAGTGCATAAGAGGAAAAGTAAAAAAAATCAAGCTGCACGGGATGATGTGCGTATCCTCTCTGCTCTCAGAGATTCCAGGCTGAACTTTAGTTTCCCAACAGGATGAGTGATTGCTTAGTAATATCTCAGCTCTCAAAGCAAACATCTGCTCCACTCGAGTGGGCGTCGATTTCAGTGCTACCTCATTCCTCATCCTTCCAGGATCACTGTGACCTGCCTTAAAGATTAAATTCTCCTCTTGATAAATTTCACAGAAATCTATTGACTCGTCCGCTTTAAATTGCTGGCAGTAGGCCACTATGACCTAGTAATTTAAAATGATTGGTTGAATCTAATCTGCGTCAAGATAGGAGATTCTGAAATTCTTGGCTGAATTGCTTTTTTCTTTAATGCATATGTTTTGTTTTTCTTGTTTGATTTGCTGGTTGCCACACTTCATTATTATATTATCACAGAATATTTTCTGTTTTTGCACATTGTTTAATAGCATCAGCAGTGAGTATAAACTGCTTATTTTATTCAGTATTTCTTTACTGTTCAATTATTTCTTATGCGTTGTACAGTCTTATGCAAAATTTGCCTGCCTCCAAACTTTTTGTGCACACCACAGAAGGCATATAAACAAAAAATTGTGTGTTCCTTCTAGAGTCATGGTCCTCAGCTCTGTTCAGGATGGATTTACTGATTTTTGCTGAGAAATTTAACAAAAAGGCGCAGCGGTGGCCTAGTGGTTAGGGAGTTGTCCCCGGCTTGTAAGATTGTGGGTTTAATTCCCTCAGCAGTAGGTTGCCCTAAGGTGCCCTTGAGCAAGGTACCGTCCCCGTCACTGCTCCATGGGCGCTTTCAATAGCTGCCCCCTGCTTCACGTGTGTGTGTATGGGTGAAACGCAGAGGTTGAATTTCATTGTGTTGTGCTGTGCTGCGTTTCACAATTACAAGGGTAGACACTTTCACTTTTTTCACAATGACAAGTTGTCACTTTCAAAAACATTCATTCAAAGATCCAAACTTTAGAAAAGCACTTTGCTGTTGAACACTTTTCATTTTATTTAAAGTTTACTCTTTTGCATGAAAAACGATAAGAGGCCATTTTTCTGCCCAAAACTTGTGTTAGGTGAAATCTGGGTGCATCTCATTTGCATTTTGCGTGTTGCTCAGGCCTTAGCATGGAATGAATGGCCTTGTTCAAGTGCCACTGATGCTCTCTAAAATAAACACTTTCCATTCAGTTTGGGAAGAGTGAGCTTTATTTTCTTTCTCTTCTTTCAGAGGAAGTTTTCTCACTACGCAAATATGTAGGAGGCAGCAGCAGGGTCCTCAAGAGAGCCCTCACTCTTTTTTTCTCTTTCCTTTGCATGCGGTGTCTGTTTTTCAGGGGCTAATAAGTCCAGAGGAGCTGCTGTTGAAGCTCTGCAGGCGCCTGAGTGAGTGTGAGGGTCACAGCATTGTGAACTGCCCTTTGGTGGATTCATTTTAATGTTTACAATGAGGCATCCTAAAGCATCTGTTTTCAAGGAAAGCAGAGAGTTGAGCAAGACCATAAAGGTGTTTATGTGCTCGACTGCAGGTTTGCATAGAGTTATTAGTTGGTCTTAAGGTATCAGAGGAATTTAGAAATAGGTTGAAATTACAAAAAGCTCTTCTAGAGCATACAATTTTAGAAGTTTTCAGACAATAGTCATATGTTATTTCACTGTTTCACTAAATCACTCGGCACTTTCGGCAGTTCTTGGCTTTGAATATGCAGCCTTCCAGTCTCCTCTGGTAATAACAGCTTCCACTATCCACTCTAAATCTCCTTGTGTGTGTATGTGCAAGCATTTTTGAGGTCATTTTATGGCACAAAAAGCCCAGACTGCTGTATTCATGAAGGATCACTTGGGATTGTTTTCTTATTTTACATTAGCACTGTGTAAGTGTGTTTGTTTTCTTAAATTTTAGGGCAAATGCCTTGATTGAAAGCACTGCTAAGATAGTCAGTCATCAGTCATCAGTAAAACCATATATCTTTAATGAAGGTCACTTGTTAATGTAAGATAAAAAAAATAATAAAAAAAACACTTAATTGAAATTGGACCTTGAACATTATGTTAAACATCTGATGGTAAATCTACACTGCTTGTATGTTGATGAACCCAAAAATGACAGTGTAGCGCATTATTGGTTTTGGAGTGAGTAGGAATGTTGGAACAGATCTAGAGAAGGATCGTTTTTCATTTTGGCCGGAGTGTCCATTCATAAAAGCATTTCTTTTTCTGTGCTGAGTGTTATGTTTAGGCTTAGAATGTTATAATGTATGGGGTTGGTTTCCTGGACATCGATTAAGCTTAGTCTTGGACTAAATGAAAGTGAAAGTGACAACCCTTGTCATTGCGAGGTCACAGCATTTAACCCATATAAATACCGTGCAGCTGTTGAAAGCACCCGAGGAGCGGTGACAGTACCTTGCTCAAGGGTACCTTAGGGAATTGAACCCACAATTTTCTGATGCGGGGGCAACTCCTTAACCACTAGGCCACCGCTGCCCTAATCACAATGCCATTGAAAATCAGTCTAAGCCTAGGCTTAATATGAGGCTTTGAAAATCAGCCTATATTTAGTTATTTAATACATTTAATTAATTGGGATAACTGTGTATGCACACATGTTCTGACTTAAATTTTTTAGTGTAATCTTTAAGTGTTTCTCTGTGTGATTGCTTCTCAGTCATCCTTTGTAAGGAGTCTACTTGCAAATTGTATTTTTCATGTTACGTGTACATATACCAGTCATCCAGTTATCCTCATTTCGGCTGTGCATGTGAAGACCCAGGGGAGTGTGTGTCTCAGGCTATGGTCTGATAAACTCATTGAGTTTTGCTGTGAGCCACAGTGTTCGATGGCAGATGTAGCAGAGAGACAGCTGATGAGAAGGCCAGCTCTGTTTGTCTGCAGACTTCTGTAACATGTCAAGGACAATGGTGGATCATCATATTTTATTTGTCTGCCTTAGGCCATCTGCCATTCACTGCAGTCCTCCTTTTTTCCCAAACCCAAAGCTGATTAATAAAGATCATGAAATCAAGGCATTCTTTTGTAGCAAAGAAGTCTAGCAAACTATGAAGTCTCTGGAAGGGGGTGGGGGGGGGCAAATAGAGCTGTTATCCTACATACATAATCTATAGGTTATTAAACAATTACATTTGTTTTGATATTTAACATTTACAATAACATGAAAATGCAGAATATTAGTTTTAGCTTCAGGGATTTTACAACTATGTTGCAACTGTGTAGCTATCTTGGGGGAAGCACAAAAAATGTCATTGTCATATATTCACTGGTTGTATTGGTATGGTACTTATCATTTGTGACATGGAGTTATTTTGGCTTGAATGTGAAAACTGAACTTGGAAAAGGATTTATGTGACTCCATGTTTAGCAGCGACTGTGTTCATAGCCTTGATAGCTTTAAATCATTGTGTGTTTCATACGTTATTTCCGCAGAAGTTTCCAGACACTCAGTAAGGTACACCTATTGATGCTAGCATTCTGTTGCACACACAAAGGTTGGATACACTCATTAACAGTTTCACATGAGCCTAAGGTCAACATGACCAGTTCCAAGGATCTGCTAGAATGGCAGTGTAATTGCGAGAACTCTCTATCAGCTTCAGTTTTTCGCATCATCTCACTCCTGCGTCTGAGCTGACCCAGCACAACAAGTGCCCATTTCAACTTCTTCTCACTCTTCTTCATAAGCTGAGTTTTACCCCAAGCCTTACGAATCACATCCAAAGACCAGATACCTCTGACATCAGCATTAACCGCATACTTTTCCACAATTTTCTGTTCAATCTCTTTCAGGTTCAACGAGCCTTTTATATACACGTTGAGACTACTGATCATGTGATCCTCATCAACGTCCGGCACCACCACATCAGTATTTGTTGTTTTTTTCTTTCCCCACATTATGACAGATTCACAAATTTTACGTTACTTATTACAAAATTGTTTGAATCTTCGAATCCATCTTTACTCAAAGAAGCACTATCCAATATCTTTGGCGCGAGTTGGTATTTATGATCCAGAACTATAATCCAACATCACTGCCTGATCTCATTTATGCACTTGTGACTAAAAGCAATCAAATCAGCACAGCAATGTTTCAGCATCTAGTATAAAATCCTGGTCTTGTTGACCTGCCACCACTAATCTAACCTGATCTCAGCAAGGAAGGCATTTAGGAGCTTCTGATTATAAGGGCCAATTGTGTCAGATCTGGTCTCTTCTAAACGATAGGACCAGTATTGGATTTTGAGCATTCTCAGAATAGTAGGGGACCTTTCAAAAGGGGCAGAGGCTGATATTGAAACGAAGGAGAGTCAAACCTCCTTGATTACAGAAATGTACCATGCCAATGTTTCAAATCTTTCAAGTTTTTTCTTAGTTACATTACATTTTTACATTTAATTTTTACTTTTTCTTTGTTTTTTTGGGTTTTTTTTTTTGGCAGTATATGGTTTGTGAACAATGATATGTGAAGAAAGAATATACTTGAACTTTGCAACCATAAACTGTATTGACTCTGTCTCCGAGATCAAAGGTCAGTGTGTCTTGCTGAGTGATTGATTAGTTCAAGTGATGATCGATGAATGCAGCCTGCCTTTCCCCTCATTTTTCTGTTTTTCTCTGTCTCTTATTCACTTACTCCCAAATGCTTAGCGGGTGTAAGCACTAAGTCACTAAGATGACAGCAAGCCAGCTGGATCCCCACTGCCCCCACACCACTACTAATTTCCCCACTCCAGGTCAGGGAGGGGTCCCAGAATCCCCCATACCCAGCTGCACCCGTTCCCCATGCCCCCCCCCCCCCCCCCCATACCTCCTTTGGGCCCCAGGGCCTGGCAGACCCTCCTCCACTGGCTGTCTCATTGTCTCTTCATTGGGGATTAGTGTTATTGAATTATGGTAAAGCTCTGTCACTTTCCCTCCCCAACCATCCTTTCTAACCCCACCTCCTCACCCCCAGTTTTATGCTCCCTCATGGACTGAGGTTTGGCCATGGCCCTCAAAAATGGGCATTCAGGGTCAGCCTGCCCCCTAGACGCAAGCCTGAAGGTCAGCGGAAGTGCAGGCCTCTGAAGCGTGGCGAGACCACCTGGCCTTGAGGGGGTAGACTTGTCAGAACCCACAAGTTGTTTTGGGTTTCTGTGAAGGAGCTTTGGTGCAGTAACCTTTGCTCTTTCCTTACAGTATTTTAAAATACAACATTTTTAAAGCAGAAATGGAAATATTTTCAATGCTGAAAAAAAAAGGCGTTTTAGTGTATGGTTCTTTCTGTTCACTACTATGCAGACAGTTCCTCCAGTCACATTTGTATTTTCAGTTTTGTATTTCAGTTTTGTATATTTGAAACTAAATTGGAAAGGTTGAAAAAGGCTTGCTGGCCCTCAGACTCCAAGGGAGATGTCCTTCTTTGGTGTGCTTGTGTATGACCCTGTCACTTCTGTTGTCTTTCACTGCAAAAGGTTCAGGCATTTTCCATGCTATCTATAGAGCAATTAATCGAGCAATTGCAATGGCCTTAGAAGCTGTAAACATTCTGTCTGATAAAGGTGTTCTGAAGGAGCAGGGTTTGCATTATGGCCTTAAACTGCAGGCTTGCACTACAGTCATAACATTCTTGTCCCTTCATTCTCTAGAAATTAAACAAACACAGTTCACTCACCCCCCTCTCTTGTTCTCTCAGACATCCTGTGTCTAAGGCATGAGGCGAAGGTCATCTGCAAGAGGAGTGTTTTTCTTAACACACCCGGACACAGGCGCACACACACTGGGAGAGCGCGTGTGTTTGTCTTCACTCTTCGCGCCTCCTTCAAACCATTGCCTCTCAATATACTGTGAACATTTCCTGTGTGGATGACCATGTACACACACACACACACACACACACACACATCAAAGCATTTTGGCTGGTTTTGATGCTGGATGACCATTAGTGACCACCACCCCTATGTGTGGAGGCTCTTATTGTTCACACACAAAGGCAGAAGCTAGAGCAGCCACCGACAGGCAGATGTGCTTCACATGAATGAGCAAATGCATTAAATGGAGTAATTCAGTTGTGTCGGCCTATACAAACTTCACCTAAACATGATGTGGTGATGTGGTGGTCTAGTGGAAGGATATTGGCCTATGGATAAAGAGGTTACAGGTTCAATTCCCATTTCCAGCACTACCACCTCTGGGTTCCTGAGCAAAACCCTTAACCCCATGCTGCTCCAGGGGGACTGTCCCTGTAATCAGGAAGAATTGGAAGTTTCTCTGGATAAGAGCGTCTTCTAAATGTTGTAAAAGTAAAATGACGGTGATGCCGTCTTAAGGGTGGCAGTGGTCTAGTGGTAGGGCACTTGCCTATGGACCTCTGGATCAAGAGGTCCCCGTTTCGAATCCCACCTCCAGCACTACCACCACTGGGTCCCTGAGCAAGACCCCTAACCCTGAGTTGCTCCAGGGGGACTGTCCCTGTAATTAGGACATGTAAGATGCTCTGGATAAGAGCGTCTGCTAAATGCCGTAAATGTAAACATGCATTCTTTCAGATATACATTTGCATAATTACAGAACACTGGCCAAAAAATTAAGACCTCATTAAAAAATACTGTCACCATTTTTGTCTACATCTGAAGGAAAGTCTGAAGGAAATATATAATTGCATATCAACACCGATGCTGATTTGATATTTCTTTTTTAAATCTGCCAAGCTTTAAAATGAGCTTAGTTTAATTAATGCAGTTCACTAAAGCTGAGCTATCAAGCGTAAACTATTTAGACACATTTCTATCCTACAGAAAGAAAGACACAGCTATAAATATGACATTACACGTTGTGAGTATAAGCTACATTTCATTTTTGATTTGATCTGTTTCGGAAATCAGCTGATTATTGATAAACCCAGCCACTAGAGATGCACAAGCTTGTGTATTTCTTTGTGCCGTTCCCTGCCCGAATAAAAGGGCAGGAAGGGCATCTGGCTTTTGCCAAATCAAATATGCGGCCAATGAAAAAGACTAGGTAGGAGTTGTGGTTTCGTATGAGGACATCAGGAGTGGAAGAGAAGCATGTGAGAGTAGTACAGGAGATGTATGAGGGCAGTGTGATAGAGGTGTGGTTTACAGTAGGAGTGATGGGTGCATTTAAAGTATAGATTAGATTACATTAAGGATCAGTGTCGAGTCCATTTTTGTTTGCAGTGGTAATGGACAGGTTGACGGACGAGGTTAGCCAGGCGTCCTCGTGGACTATGATGTTTCTGATGATATGTCAGAATTGGAAATTAGTATATTAGAGGGACAGATCAGGTTGGACGTTTTGCAGACAAAGCTGGAGAAGCAAGGTTGTGTTGGTTTGGACATGTACAGAGGAGAGTTGAGGACTATATTGGGAGAAGGATGTTGAAGATGGAGCTACCTGGAAAGAGGAAAAAAGAGGAGGACCAAAGAGAAGGTTTATGGATGTGGTGAGAGAGGACATGCAGGTGATTGGTTATAATGAGGAAGATACAGAGAACCAGAAGAAATGGAAACTGATGATCTACTGTGGCAACCCCTAAACGGGAGCAGTTGAATTAATAAGAAGAGCTGATTATTGATAAATGGTGAATTGATGTCACCTCTGGTTCTCTAGTGTCCTTTTTAGTCTAAGGTAATATAATTTTTTTAATTTTATTTTTTGAAGAATTATTGGGATTTCCAAGTGATTCTTCCACCTGATATTACTTTCAGTCTAGTTTGTAAGCAGAGTTTAAAACTCAAAACTCAATGTGAAATTGCAGCCTTCAGCCTTAATTCTGTAATGCTTGTCCAACATTGTAACAGTTGCTACAGAGGAAAATGTGGAAAGAATAATAAGGGTTATAATGGGAGGTTTCTCTTGTTGCTCTTTCTCTCTGGCAGTAGTTATGCACACAGTGAGGGTAGGAGAAACCATTTATGCTTTGTGGTGGACTTTTTTGTGTAGGTTGATGTAATGGTTTAAGCTTTTTTATGGCTTGGTTTCATCATTGTGTTTTGCTGTATCTGGAGAAAAGTAGGAAGATGAGGGATGACAGAAAAGGAAAGCAAAGAATATAGATCGGGAGAGAGAGAGAGAGAGAGAGAGAGAGAGAGAGAGAGAGAGAGAGAGATGGGGAGAAGAGATTTGTCAGGCTACATTAACAATGTTTTTAAACCAAGTTCAGTTACACTGTAACTGGCCAACAGGAAACCTGAGTGTATCTGACGAGCCTGACCAGAAATCTGGACAAACACAATCCCCGACCGACTGGAGTCTGTGGTCATTGGATGGAAGGACTAGGGAAGAGAGAGAATGAACTGAGGAATGTGGCATAATCTTTCCCCCAATTCCCAAATAAAGAGAGGGGTTATAATGAGTTACTGTCTGAGATTCAATCAAAAATTAAGAAAACACATGAGAAACAGACTAACACCAAGTGTAACTTGCCAGATTCTCATTTTTTTTATTGGTTTTATTTTTTTCTGTCATCGTCCTTGAAGAGTCTCAGACAAAAGCACAGATTCAACACAAAAATAGATGCCAAAAGGGTTCTTTGGAGTCATAGAATAACCACATTTGGAGTCTTTCAGTTGATGGTTCTTTAACAAACTCTTTTGCTGTGTGTGTGAAACCTCTTTAAACCTTAATGAGCCCCCACATAATGCAGAGGTTCCACACCACTTGGAATTATTTCCTAGAACTGTCTGTCACAACCAACAATCATATAGGAACTGTTATTTTTTAACTTGCAGTTCAAGGTTATACCAGCTTAAAACGGAGTGGTTTCAATCACAGGTTTCAATCACAGACGAGACTGCAGAGGCACAGTCCCTTACTTTCAAAGCCAGACGTTACCTCACAAAGGCAATTTATAGTGAGGAAATGGTTTATAATGCAGGTTATACCCCTGTGAATCACTCGATAGAGACAGACAGACATACAGAAGTCCATCAGGTCCCCGGTGTCCAGCAGACAAGAGAAGAGACCAGAGCTTCTGTGTCTGAACACATTAGTAATGATATTTAATCCCTGAATAATAATGTCACTGTCACAGAAAAACCCAATAACTTTATAGCAGGAGGAATACATTCTTACCATAACATGTGTTAATGTAACCTAAAACAGTGTAGATAATGAAACATTTTTATATTGTTTTTTTAGAGAGTACATTCCAATGGAGAATGCAATGTCTAATTTTACATTCAGTGAACGAGAAAATTTTAATAATTTCTATTGGATAATTGGTGAAGTGTATCCCAATCTAAAGGGCAGCTGCTATCTTCAAATAACATGAAGAATAAAAAAAAAACACTAACATGACCCAGTCTGGATAAGAGTTCTCAGCCCAAATGTTGTAGGTGTCATGGGACATTACCCAGAATACACTGCCAAGTGGCTGAAGCATATTTACCTGTATGGAATGTCGCTGATGGAAATTATTCAGACTCCCATGTGACCCAAATTTGACAGCATGCTGTCATTCTCCTCTATAATGAGGGGGTCTGAGTCTGCCTCAGGGGTCTGAAGGATGGACAGTTGGGATTGTGTACACACACGCACACACACACACATACACACACACTGGCGCCTCCCCCAACTGTCTGCAACTTTTTTTCCCCTACAGATGAGTATTCCACCCAGCACTCTCTAATCACACACGCACACACACTCACCCACCCACACACACACCCACACACATGCACACACACACAAACTGGTTGAGCGTTGACCGGCACTAATGGCCTAATGGTGCTGGCCTACATACAGAAGAGTTTCTTCCAGGCTAGTGTCTGAGGACTCCCTCAGCCATGCAGCATCTTTTTTGTGGAGTTCAATATTCATATTTCCCTTTGTTCTTTTACATATTGTAAAACAAAACCTCTTTGCCCAGCAATGCAGTGCTATATATGTCCTCATGGTTATAGGGAGCAGCATCTTAACGAGGGTTTCTAAAAGCCATTCAGAGTGGCCTGGTGTGAAAAATACTCCATTCTGCAGGAACTTACTAAATCAGAATTGTTGGCAGGTCATATTTATAATGCACCTCACCATTAATGCCAAAGGTAAATAAGTTAAAAGGCAAAACTGTGCTATTATGTATATTCTTTCTTTCTTTTTTTCTTTCTTTCTTTCTTTCTTTCTTTCTTTCTTTCTTTCTTTCTCTTATTATTCCCTCATTCTTGTCCCCATTTCACTGCCTATTTTTTTTTTTGCTCTCCCCCCTCCTTTGATGTCCCTCCCATTCTCTTTTTCATTGTCTCTCATTCTCACTCTCACTCACTTTTTTTTGCCCCTTTGCCCATCTGGTTGGTTACTGTCAGCACTCGTTTCTTTCTCTCTGGCATGAGGGCCATTTTTATTTTTTTTTTAATGGTGTTTTTTTTTTTTTTCTCTTTCCACTCTGCTCTCCTTCATACTGTCAGTCTGACACTTCTCACAGTGTCATTACAGATATCTTTCTTTCTTTTTTCATTATATATGTGTGTGCATGTGTGTGTATTTGTGTATTTGTGTACATATGTATGTATAAATGCCTCTCGTTTTCTTCTTTCTCTCTCTATCTTTCACTTCCTGCTCATGTTAAAGTCCATCCCTAAGGCACTTAAAAAGAAAACACGCAAATGTACGCGTCCCATGTGCATCGCTGTCAGCTGGTCTGCACTGGTCTTTCCCCTTGAGATCAATCAGAGATGGATGGCAGTGCAGTGTTTATCACAGAGCCCAACCTGAGACAGATTTATATCTGACTCAGGCCATTTCCTTTGTTTAGAGTTTCAGCCTATATTTCACTGAAAATGCACCAAATGTTATGGAAATGTAGCCAGCTGCCACAATTGTTTTGATTTGATCCAGAGAGATGTGTTGAGGTGCATACACGCATACACACACACACACACACTGCATACACCCTTGCTCAGAAATTTGAAGAATAATGGTTATAACATATGTGAATGGTAGAGATTGGGTAACAATGAGACAGTATCTGCCTGTGTGCACAAATATCTTTCCGTCATTAATCATAAGTGAATGGCTCTGTGACCTTGTCCTTTTAGCCCATACTTCATTTATGCTTAATGTATTTATCGCCGCCTTCATGGTCCAATCTCAGGTGATCTCTGACTGGATTTTAGCATCTCAACCCGAGAGATGTGCCGATACTGTGACTAATAGTGAGGGTCTTTTACAATTTTGTATTGATATTACATCAGTATTTGTTTATGTATTTATTTATCTATATATTCATACCCCTGGCTATAAACGTTTATAAGGCTGGAGACAGAAAAGGCCAATTCGTCTTTTGCAGCTTAAAAACTTCTTTTCCTGACCTGCTTTTTACGAGTTACTAGCTTGTGATTTTTCAATGACCTTCTGCAATAGAATATTTGAGTCAGTTATTTTATTGGATATCAAGAAATGACTAAAATTTGGGCAAAGTCTCACAATTAATTAATGAATTAATATTGGAATGATATCGCTTTTGTTAAGGGTTAACTTTTGCTTTTGTTCCAGGGGTTAAAGCTGAATAATGTATTTTTATACATAGAATAATAATTTTTGTTATTTTAATTATTATTAGATCATTCTCACAATCCAGGTAATCCAATATAATAATGAGTATTGAGTGTTGTAAGCGTAGTTGGCACAAGCTTCAGTTAATAGTCATATTCAAGGAATTTCCTTCCTGCCTCACCCCTCTTTGCTCTTTGCTCTTTTCTTTCCTTTGCACTTCCCCCGTCCTTATTTTAGAACCAGCCTGAGGTGCTGAGAGAAAGATAGGAATACTCATTTATTTGCCTTCTTTCACCAGGGAGGGTAATGCTTGAGTGGCCACTATTTGTTCCCGCTTGCCTTTCCGACCTTCCTTGCCACCTCCCTTCCTGTCACGCTTATGTCCCTCAACCTCCTCCATGAAGGGATTATTTTCGGCGGGTTCAGATAGAAGCTAGTTTTTGGACACAAAGTCTTACTGCGTGGAAAAAGAGCATGGTGACCTGACTTAACATGACCAATAGAGATGCATATGACCCTATGTGAAGCATAGAAAGATTAAAGTTCATGTCAAGGACCATAAGGGGGTACAAATCCTGAGAACTTTTACAGGCTTGATTCCATTTGAAAACGCATTCTGCTAGATATGAAAGCAAAGTCTTAGTGTGGTAATATATCATTATATAGCCCAACCCTAAGTGGGAGTTTTTGGAATTTGCCATAAGCTGCATGTAAGGCAGTTAAACACTCTCAAATTGAATTTGACCCAACCTCCCACTCCTTTCATGGAGAATGAATAGACTTAGCGATGGACTTTCCATTGTAATGAATGTTCCCCTGCTTGTTGTTCAGTTATTGATCTTCTAAAATGGTTGCGATACACCACTGTCTGTGTATAGTGACATTTGTCCTTAATCGGGTTTGTACATGTGTGTGCGTTATATGTAGGAGTGATATTTAGTGCTGCGAGTTTTTCACAGTGCCATTAAAATGCTTTATGGCATGCAGTAATATATGTCTGAGGAAAGAGCTTCTAAACGCACTGAGAATATTGATGCTACGCTTCGACAGGCCTCTTTAGAGAACCCTCATCTACAATAGGCAATCAGTCGATGCTGAACACATACACACAGATGCACACAGAGCACATTTTCGCTCCGGGACTGCTCATGTTGTCTGCATACTTGAACAGAGACTGTTATGCCTCTGCATGATTCCATACTAGAGAGAATGAAATGCGATTGTAATTTACTGCTGAGATCTGGGTTTGTGTGTGGGGTGTTAGTGTGTGTGCACCTGCAAGTGATCCTTATCCTACTCCCTGTCTATCATATTAACCTCTTCTGGTCTGCCATTTTTATAAAGACGAATACATTAGCAACTAGCAAAAGTGTGCTAAGCATCTGTGAGGATTACATATGTTACAGAACATGATGCTTTACACACACATGCGGTCAATTAGAACACTTCCCAAGAGAGATGGCTGCAAACCTGTCTACAGGCCATTCGCACCACTTGAAGTAGAAGGATAGTGTGTGCATGTGTGTGTGTGTGTGTGTGTGTGTGTGTGTGTGTGTGTGTGTGTGTGCGTGTGTGTGTGTGCGTGTGTGCGTGTGTGTGTGTGTGTGTGTGTGTGTGTGTGTGTGTGTGTGTGTGTG
>CM029386.1:85388-102238 GCA_017165825.1 Hepsetus odoe | reverse complement strand
AGACCTTTAGAGGGCGACGGTGAGGAACGTTTGTTTATTTGATGTTTGGATCTTTACTACACTACATACTACTGAGCAGTGATGGGGACGGAACCTCAGGATAACCTACTGGTCTGGGAATTGAACTGACAACCTTCTGATTGGGACTTTGTCTCTAAACACAAGGACACTAATACACTATAGCACTATTACTACATTACTACACTACCATACTATACTACTATACTGCTCTACTGCAGTGCCATAACTCTGTAGACCACTTCAAGTACAGAGTCCAAGTCTGTAGTACACTTCACCCGTTTCCATAGTTATCCCTCTTTACAGTTACACTGCATCCTTCTGTCTGGTTCAGAAGAAAAGAAAACACGTGGAACAGAAAAAAGAAAACACTAAAAGTACAAGAAAACCCAGTTTTTCCCTCCAGGATTTAAAAAGAGGAGCACTGTGTCCCCAGATCAGTGTCCTGTTCCAGAATTCAGAGCAGATCATAAAGAAGCAGATCAGTCATAATAGACTTACAGCTTCACACAGTCCTACACACACACACACACACACACACACACACACGCCTGGAGATGCTGTGCTGGAACATCTCCATTAAGAGCTTGCTCTGCTCCCTGTGGACCAGCTGTCGTGGAAAGTGCTGAATGTTAGTGTGTCTCCTTTATTAAAGACTCTGGGCTTTTTTTCTGAGCCTCATTACTTGTCCACATGTTCTGGGACGTCCAAATTCTCCAAATGGAGAATTTCCCCCTTTCAAACTGCCATTTCCATCTCTTCCTCTTGACACAGACTCCAGAATCTCAGCCTGACTCTCACAATCAGGATAAAAACACCCTTTACTTCCACTCACTGGCCACTTTATTGGAAACCCGGGTGAAGGGGGTTGGGAACTGTATGAACTGCGTGAAGAATTAAGAACCTTTTAAATGACACATCAGTCCTGCTCACTCTGGAGAACAGCGCTTTAAAGCAGGAAAAGGAGACTCACTCTAACCCGACCCTCCGAATTTAAGGTTGAAGCCAAAGTTCAAATGCAGCAGAATTTAACTTGTGTACCATTTAATTTGGAACATTCAAACCAAAAACTAGATGCACTAGAACGAAACTAGTTTAATTATTTTAATGTGAAAAAGAAAATCCAGATGAAACGCTGAGGAACCAGAATGTAACTCCTGAAGTACTTAAGGTGGAACTGAAAGTCAGATTACAGAATTTAAACTGCAGCCCGTGCTGTGTTCTAGAGAGGAGAGTGGAGGTGTTCAGTAATCGGTACTACACTCCTTCTGAGTGCACGACGCACTGAAACGGTTTTTAAGACACTCTTGTCCGTTTGTCTGAACAGGAAGAAAAGTTCAGACCGTAAACGTGTAGATTTCCAGCAAAGTATCGCTTTTAAAACATGCCACACTTGTTATTTAGGCATTACAGAAAAGTAGACGCCACTTTCATCGTCTCCACAGGGTCTCAGAGGGATGGGGGCAGGGTGGGAGTGCAGGGTGTATGAGGAGAGCCGGGTATCTGGGAGATTAAAGGGTAGATTGTCTTTCTGCATCTCTGCAGAGCTTCTTTGATGCACTTAGGCTGGAATATTGCTTCGCCTGGCGGGTCGACCTTCAAGACGTGTCAGAGTATAGATGAAGGCAAAGAGAGAGAGAGAGTGTGTGTGTGTGTGTGTGTGTATCACTTCTTTCATTTTACTCAGACACACCACCAAATATTACCCTACAGCTCTGTCAATCCCAGTTTGACTTTGTTCCTAGAAAGCGCACACACACACACACACAGACACACACACACACACACACACACACACACACAGACACACACACACACACACACACACACAGACACACACACACACACACACACACACACTGCAGCTTGTCCAGGCCCTTCTCAGTCTGGAACAGCCTTCTGTCACGTGTGGGTTCTATTCTGGTGGAAAACTCCCAAACACAGAACAGCGCACTAAGAAACACTCTCAATCACACAAAGAATAAACAATCGACAGAGACAAAAATAGGCCAGAATAATAAACAAACAGTCAGAATAATAAACAAACAGTCAGAATAATAAACAAACAGTCAGAATGATAAACAGTCAGAATGATAAACAGTTAAACGGAGGAATAAACAGTCCATTTCGGTCGGCCTGCAGACACCCCAGACAATAAAGTGTCTCAGGTCCTCCTGTCTGACTGATAGTCCTTTAATAAAGGAGACACTGAAAGACACGCCGGAGGTCTGATCACTTGTCCATCAATCAAACACCTGAAGGAACAACAACCGCTGCACTCGTCCAGACGACTTTTAAAGAAAAGCAAAATATTTCATAATGCACCTGAGCTCAGGTACATCACCAATTCAACCAGAGCAGTGAAATAATCCATTAAATCACCCTGACCCTGCCTATTAATAAATAATAATAATAATAAACAGTTAAAAATCTGTGGTTTAATTACTGTAATTGTACAATACGGTTACCACGATTAAAACTGTAATTACACACATTTACCCAGTTAGCAATCTATCAATCTATCAGTCTATCAGTCCATCAGTCTATCAGTCCATCAGTCTATCCATCGATCTATCGACTGATCTAGCGGTGCTCTCTCTCTAGCCGTAGTGTGTGTTTCTGTATGTGTGTGTGTGTGTTTCATGTGTGTGTGTGTGTGTGTGTGTTTCATGTGTGTGTGTGTGTGTGTGCAGCCTGTATGTGTGGGGCCCTGTGTGTGTGTGTTTCTCTGAGCTAGCAGTGTGTGTTTCTGAGTGTGTGTGTGTGTAATGTGTGTGTGTGTGTGTGTTTGTGTGTGTGTGTGTTTCTGTGTGGGGGTCCTAAAAGTCTCTCAGTTCTCAGTGTGTGTTTGTGTGTGTGTGTGTGTGTGTTTGTGGGGTCCTTGTGTGTGTGTGTCTGTGGGGCGTATCCTTGTGTGTGTGTGTTTGTGTGTGTGTGTGTGTGTGTGTTTCTGTGTGGGGTCTCAGTGTGTGTGTCTTGTGGGGGTATCTCTGTGTGTGTGTGTTTGTGTGTGTTTGAGTGTGTGTGTTTCGTGGGGGTCTCAGTGTGTGTGTCTGTGGGGGGTATCTTTGTGTGTGTGTGTTTGTGTGTGTTTGTGTGTGTGTGTGTGTGTGTGTGTGTTTCTGTGTGGGGGGGTTCTGTGTGTGTGTCTGTGGGGGTCCTTGTGTGTGTGTGTGTGTCTCAGAACGTCACTGGAATAATACTGCTGTTTCAGATGTAAAACTCGTATCGTATTTCCATCATAAAGAGGAGAAGGCTCGTTATTAATACCTCCACATTAATAAATGATCGGATCGAGAGCCCAGCCTCCGCAGAACCGCGGGAGGAACATCAGAAGGTGTGAAAGTGGAGAAGAACTCCTGCTGCTTTGATCAGAATGACACATTTTCCTGCACCAAAGCTTCTGACTGGGTTCCAGAGGGAGGGGGACCAGAGAGCAGAGTCACACGAAGCTGTCAGAACGCCATGGTTCTGGATCAGCACTCCGTGTTTTGAAGGAGAACTAAACTGGCCTCCTGCCTGACCTTCAGCTCCTTCTGATGAAGGAACAGCTGAGAGTGGCAACACACGCCTCCCAGCACCTTACAGAGACCTCTGTAACAGAGACCTCATGAAACAGAGAATCTCAGAACAGTAGGACTTGAACAGAGACTCCTGTAGAACAGACTCCTGAACAGAGACCTCAGAACAGAGACTTTAGAATGAGACTCTAGAACAGAGACTCTCAGAATAGAGACCTCAGAACAAAGAGACTTTAGAACAGAGACTCTGGGGAACAGAGACCTCAGAACAGAGACCAGAAGAGTGAGACTTTAGAACAGAGACTCCCAGAACAGACCCTGTAACAGAGACCAGAACAGAGACCTCAGAACAGAGACTTTAGAACAGAGACCTCAGAACAGAGACTTTAGAACAGAGACCTCAGAACAGAGACTTTAGAACAGAGACTCCCAGAACAGAGACCCCAGAACAGAGAATCTGTGAACAGAGACTTTGAGAACAGAGACCTCAGAACAGAGACTTTAGAACAGAGACTCAGAAACAGAGTCCCCTGGAACAGAGACCCTAGAACAGAGACTTTAGAACAGAGACCCCAGAACAGAGACTTTAGAACAGAGGACTCAGAACAGAGAGACCTCAGAACAGAGACTTTAGAACAGAGACTTTAGAACAGAGACCTCAGAACAGAGACTTTAGAACAGAGACCTCAGAACAGAGACCTCAGAACAGAGACTTTAGAACAGAGACCTCAGAACAGAGACTTTAGAACAGAGACCTCAGAACAGAGACCTCAGAACAGAGACCCTAGGAATACAGAGACTTTAGAACAGAGACTTTAGAACAGAGACCAGAACAGAGACTTATAGAACAGAGACCCCAGAACAGAGACTTTAGAACAGAGACCTCAGAACAGAGACCAGAACAGAGACCCTCAGAACAGAGACTCTTTAGAACAGAGACCAGAACAGAGACTTAAGAACAGACCTCTAGAACAGAGTACTCCAGAATAGAGACTTGTGAACAGAGACCTCAGAACAGAGACTCTTGTAGCAGACCTCAGAAGGAGACTAGGAACAGAGACCTCAGAACAGACCTCAGAACAGAGACTTAGAACAGAGACCTCAGAACAGAGACTTAGAACAGAGACCCCAAGAACAGAGACCTCAGAACAGAGACCTCAGAACAGAGACTTTAGAACAGAGACTTTAGAACAGAGACCTCAGAACAGAGACTTTAGAACAGAGACCTCAGAACAGAGACTTTAGAACAGAGACCTCAGAACAGAGACCTCAGAACAGAGACTTTAGAACAGAGACTTTAGAACAGAGACCTCAGAACAGAGACTCAGAACAGAGACTTCAGAATGTGAGAATTCTGTGAATAGAGACTTTAGAACAGAGACCTTAGAACAGAGACCTCAGAACAGAGACTTTAGAACAGAGACTTTAGAACAGAGACCTCAGAACAGAGACCTCAGAACAGAGACCTCAGAACAGAGACTTTAGAACAGAGACCTCAGAACAGAGACCTCAGAACAGAGACCTCTGTGAACAGAGACCTCAGAACAGAGACTTTAGAACAGAGACCTCAGAACAGAGACTTTAGAAAAGAGACCTCAGAACAGAGACCTCAGAACAGAGACTTTAGAACAGAGACTTTAGAACAGAGACCTCAGAACAGAGACCTCAGAACAGAGACCTCAGAACAGAGACCTCAGAACAGAGACTTTAGAACAGAGACTCCAGAACAGACCCCAGAACAGTAGACTTAGAACAGACCCTGTGAACAGAGACCCCAGAACAGATTTTGTGAATAGAGGACCTCTGGGTGAACAGAGACCCTAGAATAGAGATCTTTAGAACAGAGACTCCTCAGAACAGAGACTCAGAACAGAGACTTTAGAACAGAGACCCTCTGTGAACAGAGACTTTAGGAACAGAGACTCTAGAACAGAGACTTTAGAACAGAGACCTCAGAACAGAGACTTCAGGAACAGAGACCTCAGAACAGAGACTTTAGAAAGAGACTCAGAACAGAGACTCTCAGAACAGAGACCAGAACAGAGACTTTAGAACAGAGACTCAGAACAGAGACTCAGAATGACCTCAGAACAGAGACTCCAGAACAGAGCCCTGGGAATGAGACTCAGAACAGAGCCTCAGAACAGAGTCTCAGAACAGAGACCAGAACAGAGAGACCCTGTGAACAGAGACTCTCAGAACAGAGACTTTAGGAACAGAGACCTCAGGAACAGAGACTTTAGAACAGAGACTCAGAACAGAGGACTTAGAACAGACCTCAGAACAGAGACCCTAGAACAGAGACTTTAGAACAGAGACTCGAGAACAGAGACCCTGGTATCAGAGACTCTTAGGAACAGAGACCTCAGAACAGAGACCTGTGAACAGACCCCAGAATGAGACTTTGTGAACAGAGACCTCAGAACAGAGACTTTAGAACAGAGACTCAGAACAGAGACTCTCAGAACAGAGACTTTAGAACAGAGACTTTAGAACAGAGACCTCAGAACAGACTTTAGAACAGAGACCTCAGAACAGAGACCTCAGAACAGAGACTTAGGAACAGAGACGACCTCAGAATAGAGACTTTAGAACAGAGACTCCCAGAACAGAGACTTTAGAAGAGAGACCTCAGAACAGAGACTTAGAACAGAGACTCCAGAACAGAGACTTTAGAACAGAGACCCCAGAACAGACTTTAAAGAGACCTCATGAACAGAGACCTCAGAACAGAGACCCCTGTGAACAGAGGACTCCAGGAACAGAGACTTTAGAACAGAGACCCTGTGAACAGAGACCCTTTCAGAACAGAGACTTTTAGAACAGAGACTTTAGAACAGAGACCTCAGAAATGAGACCTTTAGAAACAGGAGATCTCATCCACAACGGCAAACACCAAACACCCCCAATCCCTCCCCAGAACAGAGACTTTAGGAACAGAGACTCCTGGTGAACAGAGACTGTGGAATAGGACTCTAGAACAGAGACCAGAACAGAGACCTTAGAACAGAGACTCAGAACAGAGACTCAGGAACAGAGATCTCTGTGAACAGAGACCCTGGCAGAACAGAGACCCAGAACAGAGACTTTAGAACAGAGACCTCAGAACAGACTTGAGAAGAGAGACCTCAGAACAGAGGACCTCAGAACAGAGACTTAGGGAACAGAGACTAGAACAGAGACCCTTAGAACAGAGACCTCAGAACAGAGACCTCAGGAATAGAGACTTTAGAACAGAGGACCTCGGGAACAGAGACTTAGAACAGAGACTCCAGAACAGAGACTTAGAACAGAGACTTTAGGAACAGGACCCCAGAACAGAGTCCCCAGAACAGAGACTTTAGAACAGAGTGACCCTGGTGAATGAGACTCTTAGAATGAGAGACTTTAGAACAGAGACCTCAGAACAGAGACTTCAGAACAGAGACTTTAGAACAGAGACCTCAGAACAGAGACTCTCAGAACAGAGACTTTAGAACAGAGACCTCAGAACAGAGACCTCTGTAGCAGAGACTCCCAGAACAGAGACTTTAGAGCAGAGACCAGAACAGAGACCCCAGAACAGAGGATTCTGAACAGAGACCTCAAGGAACAGAGACTCAGGAACAGAGACCCCAGAACAGAGACCCCAGAACAGACTTTAGAACAGAGACTCCTGGTGAACAGAGACCTCAACAGAGACTTTGAGACAGAGACTCAGAACAGAGACCTCAGGAACAGAGACTTAGAACAGATGACTTCAGGAACAGAGACCTCAGAACAGAGACTTTAGAACAGAGACCCTAGAACAGAGACTCAGAACAGAGACTCAGGAATAAGGAGACCAGAACAGAGACTTTGGTGAATGAGACTCAGAATGAGACCCTATAGAACAGAGACTTTTGTGAATGAGACCTGAGAACAGAGACCTCAGAACAGAGACCTCAGAACAGAGACTTTAGAACAGAGACCTGAGAACAGAGACTTTAGAACAGAGACTTTAGAACAGAGACCCTCAGGAACAGATCAGGAACAGAGACCTCAGAACAGAGACTTTAGAACAGAGACCTCAGAACAGAGACCTCAGAACAGAGACTCTAGAACAGAGACCTCAGAACAGAGACCTCAGAACAGAGACTTTAGAACAGAGACTTTAGAACAGAGACCTCAGAACAGACTCAGAACAGAGACTTTAGGAACATGAGACTTCTTAGGAACAGAGACCTCAGAACAGAGACTTTAGAACAGAGACCTCAGAACAGAGACCTCAGAACAGAGACCTCAGAACAGAGACCTCAGAACAGAGACTCCAGAATGAGACCTCAGAACAGTGAGACTCTAGAACAGAGACCTCAGAAACAGACTTAGAACAGAGACTCCTTGTGAACAGAGACTTTGTGAACAGAGACCTCAGAACAGACCAGAACAGAGACCTTGTGAGACCTCAGAACAGAGACTCAGAACAGAGACTTTAGAACAGAGACTTTAGAACAGACCTCAGAACAGAGGACCCTCTGTAACAGAGACTCCAGAACAGAGACTCTAGAACAGAGACTTTAGAACAGAGGACTCAGAACAGAGACTTTAGGAACAGAGACCTCAGGAAACAGACTTTAGAACAGAGACCTCAGAACAGAGACCTCAGAACAGAGACCTCAGAACAGAGACTTTAGAACAGAGACTTTAGAACAGAGACCTCAGAACAGAGACCTCAGAACAGAGACTTTAGAACAGAGACTCTAGAATATGAGACTCTAGATCAGAGACCTCAGCAGAGACTTTAGAACAGAGACCCTAGAACAGAGACTTTAGAACAGAGATTTTAGACGTCTCAGAACAGAGACTCCTGTGAACAGAGGACCTCAGAACAGAGATTCTTAGAACAGAGGACCCCAGAACAGAGACCTCAGAACAGAGACCCCAGAACAGACCCTGTATGCCTGACTGGGAAGAGAGGACCTCAGGAACAGAGACTTCTGTAGGGATGAGACCCTGAACAGAGACCTCAGAACAGACTCAGAACAGAGACTTTAGAACAGAGACCTCAGAACAGAGACTTTAGAACAGAGACCTCAGAACAGAGACCTCAGAACAGAGACTTTAGAACAGAGACTCCTAGAACAGAGACTCCTGTGAAACAGAGACTTTAGGAACAGAGACTCTAGGAACAGAGAGACTTTAGAACAGAGACCTTAGACCTCAGAACAGAGGACTTTAGAACACTGCACAGACCTCAGAACAGAGGACTTTAGAAGAGACCTGGGAGACTTTAGAACAGAGACTTAGAAAACAGAGACTCAGAACAGAGACTTGGAACAGAGACTCTAGAATGTAGACTTTAGGAACAGAGACCCTAAGAACACTCTAGAATGGAAATTTTAACAGAGACTTAGAACAGAGACCTCAAACAGAGACCTCAGAACAGACTTTAGAACAGAGACTTTAGAACAGCTGGATTTTAGAACAGAGACTTTAGAATAGAGGACTCTCAGAACAGAGACTCCCAGAATGAGACTTAAACAGACTTTTAGGAACAGAGGACTCAGAAAACAGAGACCTCAGAACAGAGACTTTAGAACAGAGACCTCAGAACAGAGACTTTAGAACAGAGACCTCAGAACAGAGACCTCAGAACAGAGACTTTAGAACAGAGACTTTAGAACAGAGGACTCCTAGAACAGAGACCCAGAACAGGAGAGACCCCAGGAATGGAGACTTTAGAACAGAGACCCCAGAGCAGACCAGAACAGAGACCTCAGAACAGAGACCTCAGAACAGAGACTTTAGAAAAGAGACCTCAGAACAGAGACTTTAGAACAGAGACCTCAGAACAGAGACTTTAGAACAGAGACTTTAGAACAGAGACTCCTGCATAGAGACCCCAGAACAGAGACTTTGTGAACAGAGACCAGAACAGAGACTTTGTAATGAGACCCCAGAATAGAGACTCTGAACAGACCCCAGAACACTTTAGAACAGAGACTTCAGAACAAATAGAGACTCCTCAGAACAGACCTCAGAACAGAGACCCCAGAACAGAGACCTTAGAACAGAGAATTTAGAAATAGACCTCAGAACAGAGAGACTTTAGAACAGAGACTCTGTGAACAGAGACCCTGTAATAGAGACCCTAGAACAGGGTGACTTCTTAGGAACAGAGACTTTTAGAACAGAGACCTCAGAACAGACCTCAGACCTCAGAACAGAGACTTTAGAACAGAGACTTGTACAGACTCTAGAAATAGAGACTTAGAAACAGAGAATTTCAGAACAGAGACTTTAGAAGAGACTTAGAACAGAGACTCAGAACAGAGAGACCCTAGAACAGAGACTCTGGTGAACAGAGGACTTAGAACAGAGACCCCAGAACAGAGACCTTCAGAACAGAGACTTAGAATGAGACCTCAGAACAGAGACTTACAGAGACTTTAGAACAGACTCTTTATGCAGGTGATGTATGTCTTGGTCTGGCTGAGTCCCACCAGTCAATTAGTTTAAAATTAAAACTTGTCACACTGATAGGAAACACAACAATTTAGGGAAAGAGAGAGAGAGCAGAGAGAGAGAGACAGAGGGAGAGAGAGAGAGAGACAGAGAGAGAGGAGAGAGAGAGAGAGAGAGAGAGACAGAGCAGTCGAGAGAGAGGAGAGAGAGAGACACGAGAGAGAGAGAGAGAGAGACAGAGAGAGAGACAGAGAGATAGAGAGACAGAAAGAGAGAGACAGACAGAGAGAGAGAGAGAGAGAGAGAGAGAGACAAACAGAGACAGAGAGAGAAAGAGTGTCAGGTGATGCAGTGTGTGGCGAGTGTGGCGAGGTGTGTGTGACGAGTGTGTGACTTATGTGTGGGGTATGGTGTGTGTGTGATGGTGTGTGGTAGTGTGTGTGATGTGGTGGGGATGCAGTGTGTGTGTGATAGTGGATGCAGTGTGTGTGTGTGATTCAGTGTGTGTGTGACGTAGTGGATGGAGTGGGGGATGGTTGGCAGACGAGTGGGGATGGTGTATGTATGCAGGGAGAAAAATACGAGTGGGAAGGCAGTGTGTGTGGTGATGGTGTGTGTGTGTGGAGGTGTGTGTGTGATGGTGTGTGATGTAGTGTGTGTGTAGGTGATGGTGTGTGGATGGTAAAGATGTGGATGGTGTGGTGTTTGATGAAAGTGTGTGGACGAGTGTGTGGACTTGGCGTGTGGTGGAGGTAGTGGGGGATGGTGGGGATGGGGGAGGCAGTGGGGAGGAGGTGGGGGGGTGGAGGAGGCAGTGTGGGGGGAGGTGGAGGTGGGGGGATGCAGGGGATGTGAGGTGGGGATGCAGTGGATGCATGTGGGTGGATGTGTGTGTGGTTTTGTGTGTGTGTGTGTGTGTGTGTGTGGATGGTGTGTGATGCAGCAGGATAGTGTGTGGGGATGCAGGGGAGGTGTGTGTGAAGATGCGGTGCAGACGAGTGTGTGTGTGGATGTGGTGTGACGAGTGTGATGCAGGTGGTGTAGTGGTGGATGTAGTGGGGAGGGTGGGGAGGGTGGAGGTGGTGGATGTGGAGGTGGTGTGGTGTGGAGGGGACGCAGTGGTGGGAGGAGGTGGAGGCAGGTGGATGGATGCAGGATGCAGGTGATGCAAGATGTGTGGATGTAGGACGAGTGGATGGCACGAGTGTGGATGCAGGACGAGGTGTGGATGGATGGATGGATGTGTGGTTGTTTGTATGGATGGATGGATGAGTGGGTGTGTGACGAGTGTGTGTGTGTATGGTGTGTGTGATGCAGTGTGTGTGTGATGCAGTGTGTGTGTGATGCGTGTGTGTGTGATGCGGTGTGTGTGTGTGAGACGGAGTGTGTGATGCGGTGTGTGTGTGTGACGCAGTGTGTGTGTGTGGATGAGTGTGTGTGTGATATGTGGTGGTAAGAGTGGTGTTGAGGTGCTGATGTTAAAACAGGATGCTTGGATACTGTGTTAATCATGAGCCTACCCACACCAGCTCCATCATCACAAACAGTTTCCAGAAGAGTTTCCACCAGGACACTCCGCTGCCTGGAGACGAGAATGAAAATAAGGCGAGAACAGCTCAGAGGAACGTGATGAAGAAAAATAATCTTGATGAAAACATTTTGCTGACAGCTGGGAGACCCTGAGCAGAACTGAGGGAACTTTTAAAAAATCATGTGAATAAAAATAAACAGCTTATTGATTTGAAGAGTGGAGGGCTGGATCCATTCACACACAGTTTAAACCCCCTTCCAGCATGTAGGACGGCTCAGGACCCGCAACCACCGGATCAACAGACCCTTCAGAACCACAGACTCCATCGAACGGACCCGCAACCACCGGATCAACAGACCCTTCAGAACCACAGACTCCATCGAACGGATCTGTGAAATCACTGGATCAACAGACCCTTCAGAAACTACAGACTCCATCGAACGGACCCGCAACCACCGGATCAACAGACCCTTCAGAACCACAGACTCCATCACTGTTGATGTTAATCAATATTCATTTAAATCGGTGTTATAGTTTGTTTTTTTTATAAACACAGTGCACAAATGTAATTAACAAATCAGCCAATCACAATTCCCCATCCAGCACCCACTTAACGAGTTCTCTGAAAATAAGCAGGACAAGGTTTCGGGGACAATCGTGTCCTGCGGTTTATGGAAGAAGGTTTGTAACTGCAGGGGTTTGATCCCCAGGATTGGTAGGAAAAGGGAACACCGTCTCGCCTCTGCATCCACCGCTGAAGTGCCCTTGGGGCAAAAACACCCGCTCACATTAACTGCCCCCAGGTGCAGGTATTACTCTCACACATCTGGAACATCTGGAAGGTATTTATCATTGTGAACACAGTGAACAACCAAATACATCCTCTGTATTTAACACACACACAACGTCCAGCAGGGGTCAGACACATCCAGCACCCGGAGAGCAGCGACGGAGACGGTACCTTCATCAAGGGACCCTCGGGGCAATCTTATGGTCCGAGATTCAAACCCAGGACCTTCCGATCCTGGACCCCCTCAACACGAGGACACCACCGCCCCAAGAACACACACAGAGTCACCATTGAGAAACCTAGGGAGGAACCATGCAACCATTAGGAGCAGTGAAGGACCTGTTCCCTCTGAGTCTGGCCCTGTGGTTCTTCCTCCAGTTTTAGGAAGGCTGTCTTCACTAAGGGTTCAGGTTCTGTTTTCTGGTTTTATGGAAGAGAGTAACCCGTCCTCCTCTGGTCCACAACAGAAGATCAAGAAGGAAAAGTCCTTCAAAGTGGCCTCCGTATAAAAGTCCTGGGTTTCAACTTTGCTGCCCTCAAAGGCTTCTTCCAGGTGAATGAATTCTCTGCATTCCCGACACACAAGGACTGAAAATCCATAAACAATGTGTTCATTCCAAACCAAGACCAAACCTCGTAAACTACTGAACACGCTCCCTGCATTGATCACCCCACTCTAATCAATACAGCTGTTTCATGAAGATTAAACCAAGAGAATTACAGTCAATCAACACAAAACAGCAGCATCGCTCTTCTCCTTCATTTCACTTTTCCATTTCACTTCATCAGTAGTTTATTATTTAGTGCTGTGAAGACCTTCAATCATTTCAGAAATTATTTCATTAAAATGTCATTTATATCAAAATGCATCTTAAACAGATGATTCCATGTTAATCCAGCGGATAAAATACATGCTACGAAATATCTGATTACTGAAGGATCGCCATTGTTCATAAACGCATGGAGTAAAAAGAGAAAAAAGAGTAAAGAGTAAAGAGTGCGACGCAGTGTTTAAACATGGTCATTTCTCAGTTTAAACAGTCTGTAAGTGGACGTTAAACTAAACAGACTTAAACAGCAGCTCGTACTGTTTTTGTGATGTCACAAAAACATGCATTTACATACATGGAGTTTAGCTCAGCCCATTCACACTGAACTTATAAGGACTGTTTCAGCTCAGCTCAGCTAAATCAACGTGAGACAGATGGTCAGACAGAGCACATGACAGGGGAAACAGATGAGGAGGTAGCCATAAATCCAGCACCTGGGGAGCAGTGATGGGTACAGTATCTTGTTTGACGAATGTCAGAGGAACCTACTGGTCTGGGATTTAAAGCCACAACCTTCGATCCAGGGGCTTCATCCCTAAACACTAGCACACGATGCCCCAAAAGTACACAAACCTAGGGAGAGACCAAGGAACCATTAGGAGCAGAGGAGGACGGGTTCCCCTCCGGAGCCTCGGGTCTTCTTCCGGGTTTAGGGAGTCTGTCCTCTTTAGTGGTTCGGACCAGATTCTGTAAATCTGCTCTGTGATGACGATGTGGTAAAAAGAGCCACAGGAAAAAAAACAGACCGGACTTGAGGCTGGACTGAGTGGTTTATCCGGTCTGGAGCTCAGGTGAGAAGAAGAGTCTGATGATGGTGGATGATGGTATTTTCATGCATCATTTTTTAACTACTGAAATAAACACTGAGGACCAAAAAATGGCAAAATAAATGTGCAGTTTTAGAGTCCGATAACATCTGCTGGGTCTTCAGCTCCAGGACACTGGCACAGAGCGCTTGACCTTTGACCCCTGTGTGTGTTAGAGGTGGAGTGTGGAAGTGGCAGCGTGAAGTATTGATGATCATATTGATTATTACAGTCCCTGGAGGAGCTTTACAGTCAGTGAAAAATAACAGACTGACAGGAAACTACAGGAAAGACCATCCAGCTCTCCCTGCTTCACACAGACGTCCCCAGACTGCTCTACAGCCCAAGCCAAGACTTTACAACCCCCTAAAACACGCCATCACACCCCAAAACACTCCATCACACCCCAAAACACTCCATCACACCCCAAAACACTCCATCACACCCCAAAACACTCCATCACACCCTAAAACACGCCATCACACCCCAAAACACTCCATCACACCCTAAAACACGCATCACACCCCAAAACACTTTATCACACCCCAAACACTCCATCACACCCCAGCATCATCACCCAAACACCCATCACACCCCAAAACACTCTATCACACCCTAAAACACGCTATCACACCCAAACACTCCATCACACCCAAAACGCCATCACACCCCAAAACACTCCACTGCCAATTCCCAAAACACTCCATCACACCTCAAACACTCCACACACCACACACTCCACACACCCCAAACACCCACCACACTCCACACACTCCAACACACCCCAAACACTCTCCACACTCCACACACCCCAAACACTCTCCACACCCACACACACCCATCACACTCCTAAAACACGCTACCACACCCCAAAACACCTCCATCACACCTCAAACACTCCATCACACCCCAAACACTCCATCACACCTCCACCCATCACACCCCAAACACCCATCACACCCAAACACTCCATCATACCCAAAACACTCCATCACACCCTCAAAACACTCCATCACACCCCAAAACACTCCATCACACCCTCAAACACTCCATCACACCCCAAAACACTCCATCACACCCCAAAACACTCCATCACACCCTCAAACACTCCATCACACCCTAAAACACGCTACACACCTAAAAACACTCCATCACACCTCAAACACTCCATCACACCCCAAAAACACCCATCACACCTCAAAACATCACACCCTCAAACACTCCAGTCACACCCTAACACCCATCACACTCCTCAAACACTCCATCACACCAAACACTCCATCACACCTCAAACACCCATCACACCCCAAAACACTATCACACCCTAAAACACGCTACCACCCCAAAAACACTCATCAATCACACCCCAAAACACTCCATCACACCTCAAACACTCCATCACACCCTCAAACACTCCATCACTCCCTAAAACACGCTACCGCACCCCAAAACACTCCATCACACCCCAAAACACTCCATCACACCCTCAAACACTCCATCACACCCCAAAACACTCCATCACACCCTAAAACACTCCATCACACCCCAAAACACTCCATCACACCCCCAAACACTCCATCACACCCTCAAACACTCCATCACACCCTAAAACACGCTACCACACCCCAAAACACCCTCAAACACCCATCACACCCTCTAAAACACTCCATCACACCCCAAAACACTCCATCACACCCTAAAACACTCCATCACACCCTCAAACACTCCATCACACCCTCAAACACTCCATCACACCCTCAAACACTCCATCACACCCCAAAACACTCCATCACACCCTAAAACACTCCATCACACCCCAAACACCCATCATACCCAAAACACCTTAATCACACCTCAAACACTCCACCTCAAAACACTCCATCACACCCCACTCCATCACACCTCAAACACTCATCACACCCTAAAACACGCCACTACACCCCAAAACACCCATCACACCTCAACACCCACTACACCCCAAAACACTCCATCAAGCACCTCAAACACTCAGATCACACCTCAAAACACTCATCACACCTCAAACACCACTGCACCTCAAACACTCTATCACACCCCAAAACACTCCATCACACCCTCAAACACTCCATCACACCCTCAAACACTATCATATAAAAGACTGACAGTAAACTGCAGGAAACACCATCCAGCTCCAGTTAAACTGTGAACTCTGTAATTTGACGTTTCGCGTCCCCAGTTATTCCTGGATTTTCAGAAGGAACAGAACGTTCTGAAGATGCTGCGCTGCGACATCCGCACAGCCTGCAGCAGGGTTCTCCAAGCTTTCTGAAACCGAGAGCTACTTCACAGGTGCTGAGCCGTACGAAGGGCCACCAGGGAGCTGAACTGATCGAAACTTCATGAATGAACATGTTTTAAATGCTTTTTTTTTTGATACTGTCGTTTTCAAAGAAATGCAGTTGTGATTAAAGAAGAACAGCAACAGGATAAAATAAAATTTAGACGCTGCTCACTGGTGAGTTGTGCTATTTTTAGAGCAGTTCCGCGGGCGACTCGTGGTCCTTGTGACCCCTGGCCCACAGTGAAGTGTTCTGGATTTTTATGAAATGAGGTCATTTATTAAAAACAACAGAACTATTCCTTCATCCACGCTGCCAGTGCAGGATCATTTGTACTGGTTAGCTTTGTTTCCAGTTCCAGTACCTACAGCAGGTGCGCTGTCGGAGAATAAAGGTTCCACTTCCTGCCTGTGAATCGGGAGCGTACGCCAGTAGAACGATGGTACGGTACGGGACTGTACGGTTGTTACGGCGACTCTTCCGCAGTGGAGGTCCGACAGCTGTTTGCTGATTGGTTGTTTGTTGATTCACAGGGACTACTCTATTCCACTCTGAAAAACTATATTACACTTTATAACACTCTGTATTGTACTATACACTCTAACTCTATTAC
>CM029386.1:68932-84888 GCA_017165825.1 Hepsetus odoe | reverse complement strand
TTATGCCTTTGTGGAGCAAGTCCTTTCCACTAGACCGATCATGCATGCTAACCAGACAGTTAACACACAGACACTGTGAGTTAGGCACTATTTTGCTCTGATAGAGAGAAAGCTTCAATTGTTTAGAAGTTGGATGACTAAAGGTTTGAATCCTACCAGAAGGTACAAGCAGAGTAAACAAACAAATAAATAAATAAATAAACACTACAAACATTGAGCCCAGTTCAGTTTTTCTGAAGTGCTTTTTGCCTCTTCTTCTGGAAGGAAAGGACTGTTATTTTTGCCCTTGAAGCATCATGGAAAACTGTTCATCTTACCGTCTTACAATATACTGTCAAAGAGAGTTTGTTTACCTTCCAAATACACCCAGCTCCACACTGCTTTTCAATTTCACGTGTCAGGTCGAAGTCACCCTTAGGAAGTGTACTACATCCGCCTTCCTTGCTGCCTTGCCGCCATATGTCTTCCTCCCCTCATGAATAATCTTCTGCTGCAGATGACGGACTCTTGAGCTCGATAGCGCATCATAAATGTTCTACATTTGATTAGAAATGGCAACTGAGCAGGCAAATCCCACCTGAAAGTTGCAACAGCTTGGTTTTGGTGCTCAGCCATTCCCCACTCATGGGCCTCAGCTTTAAGGTTAAGGGATGTGCCACCTGTTCTCAAAGTACTATTTGCTGATTCTTTGTCCCACAAATCTCAAAACAGCCCTCTTTTAGAGTCTTGTCTAATTTTTTGGTTTATATTAAAATAAGGCTTTTTGTAGTGAATGCTTCTCTTAGATGTAATTTTACTTCCAGTAAACACCTGTTACATCAGGTGTTAGTGATTCTCCTGTGATGCTTCAGGATTGAAGGTGTGATAGGAGAGCGTGAGAGAGACACAAGGAGAGAAAGTTGGATTTTCTATTATCAAAGCGAAAGCACATTCTCCTCCGAGTGCTTTGAGCTGTTGTGTGAAGATGTATTAGTGACTGTTCAAGAAACACAATGGTGTTTCACGTGTCTTGGAGAAAACGTGCTGTTACTAACACTTCTAGGAGCATCTGTGTGTGATGGGGCAGCAATTGGCTATAACTGTAGGTCATGAATCATTCATTCAAAAAATTAATCCATCTGTCGACCCATCCATCCATTCTTTATAAATACAGTACAGTCATTTTTAATATACAATAGTTTGCAAGATTCTTAGGGGAGAAAATATTAAATTTTACTTACTTACTTAATGTTACTTGAGTTGCCAAAACTTAGCTTGGCTAATTAATAATAAAACATTATTCGTTTGTTAAACTGGGTGTACACTAAACAAGGGCTGGGTGAATCAAAGAGTGAGTATGACTAGTGGGAAACCACTGGGAAATGTATTTGGTCATGGCATTCATGTGGAAGTTAATTTGACACTTATCACCTGCCTAGACATTTTTGCCGACCAAGTCCCGAGACCTTAATGGCAACAGTATTCTCTAACGACTGTGGCCTCTTTCAGCAGAATAGTGTGCCCTGCCCCACTGCAAATCATTAGTTTTGAGGAACATGACAAATAAATGTCCCAGATCTCTATCCAACAGTGTAATTGTGAGATGTGCTGGACAAATTAGTCTGACCCTTGGAAGCCCCATCTCTCAACCTACAGCTTGGTAGTAAAGTGCATCTTCAGAGGTCTTGTGAAATTCATGCTATCTTTATGAAGCATTTAAGTCTGGTTTATACCTATTTCTCTGGGCTGAGTCAGTACTCTTTAGGGTAGTTAATAACCTTCTTTCCCTGCTTATGCTGAGCCCTTTAATACACTGCTTCTTTTGGACGATTTGGATATTTGTTTTTTCTCTTGACTCTCTGCTGTCAGTATTATTTGTTCTGCCTTCTTTTGGCTAAAAGATAGATACCAGTTTAACTCCATCTCCATGTATTAATCTTCCATGGCATCCATTAGCTGTGGCTAAGTCACTCCACAGGGATCTGCCTTAGTACCTCTCCTTTTAGCTATTTATAAGCTACCACTGAGCCAATCCATCCAACAACATGCTCTATATTTTCATTGCTACCCAGATAACAAGAATGTCATGAAAGAATGCCATTAAAAAATTTAAAAAACCATTCATATATGTACAAACTGTACATAGCCTAGTTCTTCCACAACCTTTAGTGCATATATGACAGTATTTATTTATTTATTTATCTCCATTATACTGCACACGTTCATCCTGAGCTCAGCACTGAGAGCTCCGAAATGCTCTCTCATATTTTATAACATCCTGCACAGGTAATTGCAATACACAGTTCATTGGTCTCCCTACTAAGTCCATTGCTCATCTTCAGTTTATTCAAAATCTGCAGACAATGTTCTAACCCACACTAAGCGCTCAGCACACTTTACACGTCCTTCCGTAACCCGCATTTTCTCTCAGTTCTATATTATCAATGTAAAATTTCTCAGTTTCACATTTTAACCACTCCATCTCCATGCTCATGACCTAAAAGAATTACCTCACCCTATTCTCCACTGAACAGTGTTAGGTCTTCATCTTCATCCAACATTTAAAACCACTTCTAATCTCTTTTAGAGATTACTATTTTGAGACCTTTTATAGAAGTTATGATCACTAGTATTTCAGAAAGTGCAAATTCATCCTTTATCACTGATATCGTACTCAATAGCTTAAAACATACAGTGACTCGTTCCCTGCTCTTTTAAAGTCGGTAATTTAAAGTAATCAGTAATTATAGGCCAATCTCCAAACTAACATTCATTTTGAAATTGCTGTAAAAAGGAATTTCCTCTCAGCTGATAATTTTTTTAAGCACCAATCACCAAGAGTGAGAGCATCATCTCTCACTCTCTCACAAATCATATTACTGAAAATTTTTGGTCTGGATTCGGGGCTTAGCACAACACGGAATTACCATGTTTAAGGGTCATGAATGGTCTATGCCTTGCATTAGATGGAGGATGTTGTTCTTGACTTCCTGGCTTTAAACTCTTCATTAAATACTGTAAATCATCCCGGAAATTCACTTTTGAGTCCTTTGAATGTTGCACAGCTATAAAAAAACAGCCCTGAAATGGTTCACCTCTTATCCTTATAATAAATTATTCTGTGTTTGAGGTTCCCCAAGGACATTGGCCCCATTTTATTTCTGTACACAAGTTACCTGCATATGCAAATAATTAGGAGACACACAACATTATTTCATTTATATGCTTGTGAAAGTAAGTCAAAGGTTATTTTATTTATATGCCCCAAAATGACCAGGCTTAATAGGAATAATCTAGGATTTAAGCCTTTGCCAAATCTCACATAAAGGATTTAGGAGGAATCTTTGACCTAGATCTTGAATTTGATTTCTGATACCTGCTTTATCCCATCATGGGTTAGATCACTGTTACCCTTTATGTCATGGAGAAAGTCAGTTGCCTTTGTCTCTTCTTTAGCTAGTGAAAATGCTGCGGCTGGCGTGCTCAGTGGAAAAGAGCAAATTATGCAGATTTTATGCCAGAGCAAATTATGCCAAATTTAGCTAAATTGGTCAAAATGTCCTTAAATTAAATTAATTAAGCAGATAGTAGTAAAATAGTAGTAATCTCTTGGTTATAGATAATGTTCATCTGATAAATTCACCTGGCTTTTTAGAAATCATCTTGTCGTTCTATATTAGTGGTCAGAGGCTGGATATTTTTGCTGGTGGTATGTTTTCAGTTCAGCAGGAACACATTATGAGCACTGCTATGTGTGAATCACTCTGTTTAGTACACAAACAAACAAACCAATAGTATGCCAGCATCATTTGCTGTGCTGGGAATGTTCAGCTTGACAAGAGCCAGACTGGTATGGACAGTCAGCTTGGTTGAAGCAACACTTCAGAAAGGGTAAGCATAGTGTTCTAAATACACTGAACATACCCTAGATACACTCAGAAAAGTGTGTCATGAATTACCCGACCAACATGCAACATGTATCACCCACCAGCAGAGAGGCGATTAGCTACCCAAGGCAGAAGAATCTTAATCACTTTACCTGCCGTTGAGATAGAGGAAAGGTCAGCAGGAGCTGGACCAGAGCTTTTATATATGTTGGTGTGTGTGTGTGTGTGTGTGTGTGTGTGTGTGTGTGTGTGTGTGTGTGTGTGTGTGTGTGTGTGTGTGTGTGTGTGTGTGTGTGTGTGTGTGTGTCTACTTATCCTCCTGGCAGACAGTAGAACTTTAATAACTATGTCAGAATGATTAATGAGAGAGATGTGCACTTGCCATCATGCCACTGATTGCACCTTCTCTATAAACTACATTACCCACATTGCCCCCTGCCCTGCACCAACACCACAGACATCGATTTCCAAGCACTGAGTTCAAGACTTTGTTTTTTGTCAGGAAAAGACTGTCTAGTGAAGTTGTCTAGTGAGAATATTTAGACAACATTAAAACATATTTGCCCTAAAATACAAGTGAATTGAAGTGTCCACCTACCTAGCATCTATGGTCACTTGGCTATTTTTCAGAAACAGCTGGCATATAGGTGCACTTACAAATAGGTGCAGTTAAAAAATGCATCTCTATGTATCTTTTGCTACACAAAATTAATCTGCATCCTTCTACCATGTCCAAAAAAGGGCAAAGGAACACCAAAGAGCTGATATTATTGGGCCATTCTAAACAGAACTGTGACACAATAGTAGTAAAGTAGTGTGTTACTGGTTTAAGACTTCTAGATTGTTGCTCTCCCTTGTTGGTGTACAGAAAAAAACAGCCCGTCAGTTTATGCAATCCTCTACCCATTCATCAAACGGCACTTTCTTACCACAGGTCCACTGTTGTATGCTTTTTGGAAAGTGAATTCTCAAATTATCAGTGCCACAGATGTGAGTAACAACCCTAGATGGCCCCTGCTGCACCTGATATATGTGGCACTACCGCACAGGCTGTCATGTCTGTGTCACCTGCTGTGCAAAAATACTCCAACCCATTTAAAATAATTTTTGTCCTATAGTCGTCCCTTTTGCTGTAATGGGATTTTTTTTTTTTTAAATCAAAAAAGTAAACTGCTGAATTTTACATATTTATGATATAATATGGGAAACTTAAATGAATAATGTATGAATAAATGAAAATTGTGCATGGACAAATATTTTGCATGCCCATGAAATTCCCTGAAGTACTGACTAACTTTCAGTAAAACTGAATATAATTTAACTGATTGTGTTTAAACTTTTGCATATGAGATATGCAAAATGCTCACATTCGTAGAGGTTTCTGATAAAATGCTCTTGAAGTGTTCTAACTTCTAATAAAGTTCCTCTTTGGGTTGTGGGTCATGGCCTGTGTGTTCTTGTTCAAAAAGATTTCAGTTTTGTCACCCTGCAAGATAGCAAGACAAGAGCACAGTTCATTTTGTAGACAGAAGGTGTCAGAATGTTTTTGCAGCTCTACAGGCTGTGTGGCCCAGAATGGGTCAGTAACACAGTCCTTTGAGATAAAGTTCTCGCCTTAGTGTCTTCTGAGACTTGGAGGTTCAGTGCTGCATTTTTGGCTTTTTTGGCCCCTGTGCCAATTAGTCTCTGCATGAGAAGAACATTTGAGCTGTAAGAGCGCAAGAAGGGGAAGAAACATAAGGCATTTACTTGGTAGAACTCTTCCCATTGCACATTTTCTCATGCTGTCTCGTTCTCTTGCTTTTATTCCAGAAGGGGATCAGGCAGTGCTTTATATGCAAAGAACTCAGAGCTGATTAATTATCCATTGTATGGGCAGGAGCTGCTTAGTCTGTACCTAATCTCTCAACTGACCCTCTCTTTCTTCTTGTCTCTTCCTCTCTTTCTCTCTCCCATTGTGTAGGTTCCTATATGTTGGTGAATTCTTCTCAGCATGGGTCAGGTCAGCGTGCTCAGTTGCTGCTTCGTCCCTTGAGTGAAAACGACACACACTGTGTGCAGTTCAGCTACTTCCTGTACGGCCGAGATGGCCATAGCCCCGGAGGGCTCAATGTGTATGTGTGGGTGAATGGTGGGCCACAGGGCAATTCCGTGTGGAGCGTTTCTGGATCCAGTGGCCAAGAGTGGCACCAGGTGGAGCTGGCTGTCAGTACCTTCTGGCCCTGCGAGTACCAGGTAAGTGAGATGATGCATTCTAACACATGCACATTCAAACTAATTCTAGGTCTGAGAGATAAAACCATAGTGATAATTGTTTGGAATCAGCACACCATGATCAAAATTTGAAACTACTGAAAGGTGAGTAGCAACACAGTCATGTAATGGGCACATTGATTAAATGGGTGAACATGTCAGAGGCACAATGATTTGCACTGAATGCGAAGACTATGCCTTCTGGTCCTAAAATGTCCTCTGTAACATTTTCTGAAACAGAAGAAAGCCTCAATTCACAATATGTTTAGAATATGTTTACAATACATCTTGATAAGGCACATGAGAAAATATTGCAATAAGATCCTAATTGTAACAACAGCTTTTGGTAACTGCTCAAAAAAACCTTAACCGCATTTTGTCACAAGTGTCCATGCTAGAAAATAAGAAAACTATCCTATTAAAGTGGTGGCCTAGTGGTTAGGGACTAGGCCCCAGGATCCAGAAGGTTGTGAGTTTGAATCTCAGACCAGTTGGTTGCCCTGAGGTACCCTTCAGCAGGGTACTGTCATTGCTCCCCGGGTGCAATCAATAGCTGCCCCCTGCTGTGTGTAGGTTAAAAGCAGAGTTATAATTCCATTGTGGCTCATGCTGTGTTGTGTTTCACAATGAGAAGTATTTTCACTTCACTTAAAGATTATTGTAAGTGCAGCTATTACGTTGTTGTTAAGTTGTTAGGCAAGTTCATTCAAGAACATATTCCTTACTCCATTTGCTATATAAATCATTGATCATCACACAAATGTATCAGTCTCCTCAGGCTTTACCAGGAACTTTTGTTCAGACCATCTAACAGGAATGTATGCTGTTCTATTAAAATAACTCTCTGGTGTGTGTTTTTTAGGTTATTATTTTTCCTAAAAATGTATAAAGTAATTGTATTTTTAATATTTCCAAAATCTCATTTTAATAGCTGAATAGATATGCACAGAATTTCTGTTTATATATGCTTAATATGTGTACATCCTAATGAATAAACACAAAACTTTTCAAATGTTAATCTAATGTAAAAGATGTTTGTGACTTTTGTGAATAGTCAAAAGTTAGTCAAATTGAAAAGTGAGCATTTGGAAAATAAATTAATAAAAACTATGAGCGTTGAACGATAAGGGGGAAATATATTGCGCTGCATACATAATCAGATCCACTGACCATATATAGTACTATGATATACTCTCCCCCGGTGGACGTACCACTACTTATTAGTCCATAATTTATTGTCTGTGTAGTTCTAAGCGCTCTTTCCACAACCCCACTCGCTCTCCATGGTCCTTAAGTTGGCGTCTCTTCAGAAGCGGCTGCAGGAGAAAGCTGGGTGCAGACTTGTGTCACCTCATTAAGGCCTGTGATTAATATCTCACTGTCGCACACTTGCCCCCTACCCCCAAAAAAATCGCTAATGGCAATTAAGCTGTGTGTGTGTGTGTGTGTGTGTGTGTGTGTGTGTGTGTGTATGCGTGTGTGTGTGTGTGTGTGTGTGTGTGTGTGTGTGTGTGTGTGTGTGTGCTTTTGCAAGCACATGTGTGAACAGGCGGGCTCTCCACAGTCAATTGACCTCGCTTGTGTGTGACCTGAGCGAATAAAGCAGGGCACACAGAGGTGAATAATGCTTTTACCGTAGTCTTCTCAACACAGGTGCACACACTCTCTCTCTCTCTCTCCCTATCTCTCTCTCACACACTCTCTCTCTCTCTCACTCTCTCACTCTCTATCTTTCTCTCACATTCTCCCTCTCACTCTCTCTTATTAAACATTCAGTACTGCCTTTTTATCTAATGTAAAAAGAAGTATTGTTAAAGTGTTGAAAGTTTTTAAAAAAGGTCTTAGGATAAATTTTTGGGAGGTGGTGAATGAGGGTCCTTTCCACCAACCTTGGTTAGGATAAGAGGGTCAGATCATGGATGGATGGAAGGATGGCATTAGTTAACCACTTAGCTATTTATCCCTTGACATGAGTTATGACATTGTATTCTTTATTAGAAATAAAATGGCAGCAAGGTATACTGTAAAAAATAGCTTTTACAGGGAAAACAGAGACTTATTGACATGATTTCTTAGCTGTAGTTTGGTCTCATAGAAAGACGGAGGTGGGTTGACTTGAGTAATTTATGATGCTGTAATTCTTGCCAGTGCTGCCGGTTATGTAAGCGTATGGTGAGTGATTTGTGCTCTTAACCCCAAAGCTCCTCAGCAGGAACATATACACACACATTTACTGGATTAATTCTGTTTACTCTATAAGTGCAGTGAATGGGGCAAGGTGAGCTCAGCAGAGAAAAAACGTTCAGAAGAGAATAAAACAGTGTATATGTCTTAAGGTTGGATGGGGAGCAATGATGTGGTTGGGTGGGGAAACTGTGGAATACTGCTCAAAGGCCATGAATCTGCTTTCACATTCAAAGCTTGTCTCTCTTTTGTTGTGTCACCTTATCATCTTCTCTACCCTCCTTTTGTTTCTTTTCTCTTTAAATAGTAGTGATTTACATCCATATAAACTCTACACCACAGGAGCCTCTCTCCTCTTCCATGTCTCCATTTCCAGTCTTATTTTTAGTCACACACACACACATTTTTATTGTCATTGTCTGATTTGTGGCTCACTGTAAATGCTTTAGGCCCAAGTCCTCCAATGCCTCAGGTAAACATCAACTCCCCCAGTCCTGCCAAATCATCCTTCCTTTAGGACTGAGAGAGAGAGAGAGAGAGAGAGAGAGAGAGAGAGAGAGAGAGAGAGAGAGAGAGAGAGAGAGAGAGAGGGTGGGAGGAGGGGAGGAGTGAGACAGAGAGAAAAAGAGTGCCAGACAGCAGGGATGAGATCAGTGCCTAAGCCCACAGGGTGTGACAGCTTGTGTTGGAGATACTACACTCGTCCATACCTAATCCTACCTGCTGTACAGCAACGTTCATGGGAAGCCCCTGTCTGCTCGATTCCAGGTGCTGGTCAGACCTTTTCTGCTTGCTGTCTCACTCTTACTGTGGCTAAGCCAGCCAGCAGGGGTGAAACATACTGCTTTCCTGTAGCTCTCTAGAATATTTGTGCCACAGTTCATCATTTTGTGATCCTGGTTTGCCAGGATGAATCTTTTGACCTCATCAGAAATCAAAATATTGGCATGTGAACCTATATATCATTTTAAAATGACAAATACATTTACTGTAATAGTTATTATGAGACTGACAAAAAACTTATTTCTTTACTTATTAAAACATTTTATTTTATATTTATTTCCAAGAGAAATATATGATTGATTACATTTTTAAAAAACATTATAAACATTATATCAGGCTCATTGTGCCTACTTTACAGAGCCTTGATGCTGTGCAATTTTTACTTCCAAGCTAGTAAGATATGGGTTTCATATTTTTAAGGGGTTAAATGCTCAGTATTTTCCTCTTTCAGTCATGCTGCGGCTCAGACTGTGTAGAAGCTCCACTCAGAAGAGGTCCTGCGTTAAGAGCATGACAGTGTAGTGGGAGTGCATGAAAGCTGAGCTGCCCTGCATGTCCAAAAAACCATCCCAAAAAACTCTGATTCAGCTACAAATTGTTTGTTTTATTTTAATATAATAATGCCCAAATACCTGCACATTTTCGAGTTCAAGATTCAAGATTAGTGTGCTGTAATCATCCTTCCACTATGCAAACTTCCTGTTGCTTTTGTATAATTTTAGAAATGATTAGAAATGAAACTCTACAAAAATAATCATATTCATGTGAATTTGGTGCTTTGAGATTGGGCTCTTTCCTAAAGATTCATAATTGGATTGAGTCATTACAAGGTCAGAGATTTACTGCCCTACCAATCAGAGGCCCATTCAAGGCTGAGGGACCGAATGATGAGTCATGTTGCAGAAAATGTGGCAAAGAGAAAATGAAAACAGCCTGGACTTATTTAGAGCCCTCCTCAGAGCCAAAGAAAACAAGGGAGCGTAAACATAGAAACCAGAAAGACAGCGATGGAGAGAAAGACAGACAGGATGGATGAGGGAAGGGGTAGCATCTAGGCAGATGAGGAAAGATAAAAATAAAAAGAGTACACACTTAGTTTATTGATCCAAACATAGGCTTAAGGCATAAGTTTTAGTTAACCTTACTGAAATGCATGCACTACTACATAAATAGTTATTACTGAAATTATTTTCTAGTCTATATAGACAAACAAAGGAAATAATGGAAAGCAGATATGAAAATGGATGGATACATAAATCAATTGCTGAAAAAAAAAAAATTAAATTAAAGTCACTCGCTTCTGATTATGTGCACTTTAGGGATCCCTAATGTGTTTTTTCTTGATTTTGAAATCATAAATTCTCTTATTCCCCTATAATATTCTGTTATATTTATGTCACAACATTTAACCCCAGTCTTATGAATGTAGAAGTTGCAGATCTCAAGAACAGATAGACTTTCCTCATATAGTCCACTTATTTAGTTATTTAAATGCCATCATTTGTTCACCCAATGGTAACATATTCAGTTCTAGCATGGGCGGTTTAAAGCCTCCTTGTGGTTTGAGACCCCCTTGGGTTTTATGGCAGGCTCACCAGCTTTTGGATGTATTAAGTGCACAAGGCTGGGTGTTAGGGAGGCTGCAGTGAACAGTCAGGCTGAGTGATGCATTCCTGCCAGAAAAATTCAGTTTCTCTTCTTTTTTGGCTCACTTTGTTGTCTCTACCATCCATGCTTCCCAGCTTGAAGAACTGCCTGATTGATAGGAAACTCTTCATCTCTGCTCTCCCTACGTTTCATATTTTCATGTTTTTTTTACCCCCCTCCTAACCAGTTCTTTGGTACCTAACAGTTTCTCTCCCCACAGAACATTTTCAATAAGCGGCTTCTATACTGAGCGTAAAACTATGAGATAATAAACCAGGATAGGCACATATTTGTTCTATTAAAAACCTCTGAAATGAATTTCCTGTGCTGGCACACACAAACCATGCAGAGTGAACAGAAAGTTGTCTTCTGCATTTTAACAACCACACGGGCAGGAATGTACACATTCCTTGGAGCAGGAGCAGTGGGCTACAATGCCTGTGCCCCCGGGGGGTGTGGGTTATTTGTGAAGCTCGGTCCCTTTCTGAAGGGCACTTCAGCCATAGATACTAAACTTACACTTAAAACTTACATACCTTGGAAATATGATGTAATTTAATTAGATGTAATTTAATAAAAGAAACCTAAATATCTACATTTTGCTCCAGTTTGATATCATGAGGAGGGTTTGAGCACGGAGGATGAAACACAGGAACATACTAAATTGCATCTGCAGCTCCCACTATGGCTTTCACAATCACTGAAAAAAATACACCAAGACCAAAGATCTTTCTCTGTCACTGTTTTAATGCAATAATCCTCCTTTTAAAGAGGCTGTGTGTTGCAGTGATATTCCTACAGCTAATGCACTGCACAGAAAGTGGCAAAATCAGTGTGAAAATATGTGAAAATACACTAATGTTCAACAAATTATTATTATTATTTTTTAAGAAATAAGGGTGATGAACTCTAAAAACAAAATTATGAATTGATATAAGGAGTAGGATGTGTTGGGCTAGAATGATGCTATTTGGTATAGCACAGGTATGATAGGTGTTTAAGTTAAAGTTTATCTAAGAAGTAAGGCTTATGCAACTCAAGTAAGAAAACAGATTCTTAAAATTGTAATGCTTAAAGGCTAGTCTCTGCTTGTTTACATACAAATCTGCTGCAGGCGCCAAGGTCAGTTACAGCTAACGTAGCTAATGGTGCTTTCCATTCTCACCCCATCGGCAAGCATGAGGCGTCGGACCGAGGCAGGCAACATGTTTTTAATACGCCTTACAGACGGCCTGCCAATTACGCTAAATCAAAGCCGGACTGCAGATTGACTTTAGCATGCTAAGTGAAAGCTTTAGTGCTTGAACATAATAATAGATAAATAATCTCCCCAGCGTGCAAAGAAAACAAAGTAGCAGCATTATTAACCACAGGGCAAATTGGACCTTCCTCCCTAAGCAGATTGTGTGGGCCGAGGGGAGGTTTGCTGAAGTCAGAATTCTTTGGTATTGATTTGATGGCATTGAGTTTTCTGAGGGTGAAGCCCCTGCTCATGTTCCAATGCGTTGAGAGTGTTTCGCTGCTTACCAAGTGTGTGTTTCTGATTTATTCTGGCTGACTACTTCTCCAGAACATTCTGACTTTTTGGAGCGTGAACCATGTACCAAATCAACAATTTCCCTTGTTTTTCAAAAGTGGGGCTTTCAGTTTTTTAAGCCTGAGTTATTCCATCAATGTTGTCCTTTCTGAATAAATATTTGCAATAAAATAGGAAAAGTTTTATCTGAGACCTAAATCCTGCCTCATTCCATCTCTGCTGGTGTTTAATCTTCCAGCAGTGAATAGTTCACTGACATATGAAAAGATCTATTGCTTCCTCAGAATATGGCAATGGTTTCTGGGTATTCAGGCTACCTGTTCAGGAACTTGCAATCATTTCACCTGGTCAAATCCATTGACAGTTCCTGCTCACCTGTGTGTTTCCCCAAAGAACTCTTCAGTTGTCTTGGCAGTAGGTTTTGGGTCAATGCCTTGCTGCATATCATAGTGCTTTTTAGATACCTGGAAGCATTTTCATTTTCGTTCATAAGCACCTGTTGTTATTATGAGCTCTATAAATGATGGCAGCTCTGATATTTCTGCATTATGTGTCCTAGAGAATAGCTTTTATAAGGAGCAGAAGTCAGTGGGTTAAATCAGTGAATTATATGTTGCAGTCATCCATCTTTTTAGATGCTAAATGTATTCTGGACAACAATTAATAAAATAATATGACATACATATGGCAATAATATGACATAATAAAAAAAATATTTCTTTACTGCTGCTTAAACCTGTTTTCTATACTGCCTAAAATGCGTATGCTTTTTTGACAAATATACTGATTTAGTGAAAACTTTCATTCAAATTCCTTTGTTAACAAGCAGTTTCACCTCTAGTTTGCATATTGATGAACTCATTCTGGTAGAGGTTTATTTCTTTTTCTTGTCTATTATCAGAAGCTCGTTGCTGATAGCTCTCTCTTGTGAAAAAATGTCAGACTGCGAAACATGCATGAGTGAGTAAACTCCAAAACCATGTTCATGTATTTTGCACCTAATTGCAGCATCTTTTTTTTCATTGTTTTGGAGAAAGCACTTAAGAATTAAATAATAAATGTGAAATGATATTTTCAGAATTTAACTACTTATCTGAACCACCAGGGCACTTAAGGTGTACAGAAAATCCTGAGAATAATCCTCTGATGGTATACTACACTCTGAGACAGGGAGGTATGTTGTATTATAGGGTTTGAAGGAAAGGTGTGTGTTTTTCAGATAGTTACAGGTTGGACAGCTTATCTAATCACTCTGGTTTGACACTGATTAAAAAAAAATAATGAATGCCTTTCCAAATCGATGCTGCAGTTTCTACCTCCATGCTGTGTCTGTGTCAGCATGCTTATAATCACATGTGAAGCGAAGGCTGAAAGTGCTTCCAGACTGACCTTGATATTCAGGCGACTGTCTTCAAAACCTTGTACATATTTTAGAAAAGTAGATACTTTTTATTCCTTAACCACATTCACAAAAATAACATAAGTAGAATTTTTTAGTGAGTAGTCACCAACCACTTGATTAAACCACCTGTTAAACTAGTTTTATTGCAAATATCTTATCAGCAATTACAAGGCACAAAATTAAGTGCATTCAAATATGGAAGACAATTCCAAATAAGCATCAGAATGGAGAAGAAAGGTGAATAAAGTGACTTGTGGCCTGTTTCCTGGTCTTGCTGCTGGGCTGATCTTATTAGTCTCAACTACATTATGGCTACAATAGAAGAAAATTTATTTTTTTTGCCTGCTCTGCTGATTCTTGGGTTCTGATACAACATTTGGGTGGTAAGGACAAAATATGGCATCAGCAACACAAAAATCATGAATCCATCCTGTTTGTCCAATGGTTCAGGCTGATGGTGGTCATGTAATTGTGTGTAGGATAATTTGATAATAATCTGATGATAATCCTTTATTTATAATCCCACGAATATATTATTGGTATATATTCTTGGATATATTCTTGGAACACTTAGAGCCAACTGAGCATTGTTTAAATGCCACTGTCTACCAGTGTATTGTTGCTGACTATGTCCTCATGTCCGCAGTGTCTTCTGTTGGCTATTTCCAACAGGATAACACGCCATGTTTCGAAACTCAAATGATGAACTTGACATTAAGTTCACTGTACTCAAATGGCAAGAGGGCTTCCAACTTGGTACTAGCAAGGTATACCTAATAACAGGGATATGAGGGTATATTTACTATTCATTCTTGTTAGAAGTGTAGAAGTGTTTCGGTCCAAACTGCTGCCACTAACTAAAGACAGCCACTGGTTTTGTTTAGTTTATGTTTAGTTTAGTTTTTTTGTTTGTTTGTTTGTTTTGTTTAGCTGTATTCTATATTCTGTATTGTGTATTCTACCCCACAAATGTCGCTGGAGATATGAATCATGGAAAATGTTCACTATTTATGTATATAGTTATAATATTATATATATAATAGCTAATACTACTGCTAATTCCTAGCCGGTAAATCTTAGTGTGCAAACTAAGGCTGGGATATTATCGAACCGAGTGAAAGCTATGTTTCCTGCACAAGAATAAAACTGCAAAATCGTAAAGCATTCCTTATTTGAGGCACCAGTAGCCTAGTGGTTATGGGCCATGGTTGGAAGGTTATGTGTTCGAGTCCCATACCTGTAGCCCAAGAGTGAGTTACTGTCCCCATCACTGCTTTTCAGGGTGCTGGGAATGGCTGTCCGCTGCTACACTTGTGTGATGGGTTAAATGCAGAGAAGCATTTTGGTACGCTGTGTGGTGTTCACAATGTGGAACAGTCCCTTTCAGTTTCACAAGCTAATTTAGATTTCCACTTGTAACCTCAGTCTGGTCCACCCATGCAGTCCCAAAAGGGAACTGGGATTTTTTTTGAGGTTTTCAACATAGATGATGAGATTAATCCTTTTGAAAGATTATCATTTGAATTACGTTGTCTTAATCTTACCACAAGCAAATCATAATTCAGTTTTGTTGAACCTGATCCAGTTGATTCAATAATTTAATAAGAAAATAATGGCAATAGAGGCAAATATAGGCATTGCGCTTTTTCTGAAGGCAAAACAACATGAGACATAACTGTCATAGTGTCGTAAATGTCAATCAGTTTTACTAGTTAGCTTTACAAAATCTATTTAAAAGAGGAGGTGTAGTGCATAAAAACAAAAACAATCATTTTTGTTCATTGAAATTATACAGATCAGCATCTCTAGCCACAAGTGTCTCCTGTATTACAGTCCCATCTATTGAGTTGGTTGGTCAGGACAGAAAACAAAAAACACTCATAAGACTGACTACTTGTCTGCTTCAGGATACCTTTTTTTCAATTTTGGGCTAAATGCAGGTTTAGCAAACCCAAGAAAAAACACTTCTGGTGATAATAATAGGCAGAAATGTGTACTCCTCCCCTTAGTATGCATCTGAACCTGGCAATAAAGCCTCCCCTCCGTGGGCAACAAGGCCTCCTATAATGATTTCATTGATGCTTCTCTCAGCATCACTGCGGTGTTTTGCTGCCTTCTGTGCTTGTAGTGGATTTCTTGTGGGTGAGGAGAGAAGGATCAGGTCCAGAGAGACATGTGACATTAAAGTGAAGCCTGGCGTCATCTCAAGCAGCAGGCGCCCAGTTAAAGAGCTTCCTGTGTATTCTATAGCCTAGCATTGCTACTGTAGATGAAAAAAAGCTGC
>CM029386.1:18432-68432 GCA_017165825.1 Hepsetus odoe | reverse complement strand
TTTACTTGTCATTGTATACTCAGCACACTGAATACTCAGCACAACACACAGTGAAATGCAGCTTCTGCATTTAACCCATACACACACGCAGCGGGCAGTGGTGGCCTAGTGGTTAGGCTATAATACACGGTCGAGGATCGGGGGGTTCGAACCCCTTCCCAATGGGTTGCCCTGAGGTACCTGGGAGTTACAGTCATCTCTCAACGCTTCTCAGAGGCTGGAGAGCCAACCAGGGTGCCTCCGCCCCGCCCTGTGTGCGCTGGTTGACGCCAGCACTCGTGACCCCGCTTGGGGGACAAGCAGAGCCGGATGGATGGGACACCATGCAGCAGCACCCGGGAGCAGTGATGGGGATGAATTTTGACTAAGGGAAACCTACTGGTCTGGGATTTAAATCCACAACTTTCCAATTCTGTGGCCAACTCCCTAACCACTAGGCCTGGGTGGTGGTGATCTAGTGGTAGGATACTTGCCTATGAATCTATGGCTCAAGGGGTCCCAGGTTCGAATCCCACCTCTGGCACTATCACCAATGGGTTCCTGAGCAAAACTGACACTGACTTGCTCCAGGGGGACTGTCCCTGTAATTAAGACATGGTAGTCGTTCTGGATAAGAACGTCTGCTAAATGCTGTAAATGTAGGCCACCACTGCCCCACCTTCACTAGACTTCACTAATGGCAAACAGTAGCATCATGCTGATTCAAATTTTCTCACCAGGCTGACAGATCAAAATGTTTTAAAAAACATTTTTACACTTCATCCATCCATTATCTGCCAGCTTGTCCCAAACGGGTCGCTGGGAGTGCTATGTCCAAACCCAGCCGCGACACAGGGCGCAGGACGGACGACTCCTGACAGGTCGCCAGCCCATCGCAGGGACATTTTTACACTTGTTACACTTAATTATTTGATTGCCACATCATTAAGCTGATATGCCTTATTAGTTGATATGAAAAGCTAAACAGTGACAGTGAAAAGTGAGTATTTGAACCCCTCACTCAGGTCTTCTTGAGCTTATCACACTTATTTTGGAAGTTCATAATCATAAATGTTTAGACAGGCTGCATGGAGCGATCAGTTCATAGCCATTATTAGGCCTTTCATGAGATGCTTTGTTGTCTACACAGACTCTAGGTGCCACGCAAGGAGTTTTCCCAAAACTACCTGATGTAAGAAATTCTTTCTAGCATGATGCGATCCCCTTTGTTTTTGACTGTGGGGATTATGCTGTCTAGGTTGGTTTCACTGACAATGTTGGAAATGAGGCCAGATAGTTCACTTGTTTCATCAGATCAGAGGAATTTCATGGTTCAATGCTAATGTTCTTTGTAAAGTTCATAATATTGTTATTTTTCATTATACAAGATAAATGTTCCAGCATGTTCCAATGCAGATTAATGACTCATATCATCATTTCATCCAGTCTTTCACACTCCATGATTGCTTCTTCTAGCCCACTTGCTTTCTTCATTCCTATAAGACAGGTTTTTAATTTTCTTCTATATAAATCACAATTCATTCATCAATTTCTAACAGTTATTTATTTGTCCAATTTAACTGGAACATACTGCTTTGAGTTGTACATCCCACATGATTCCTTTTCCAAACTTTTTCACATTTTGTATATTTAAAATTTTACACACAGCTGACAAGGAAAAACCTTACCCCCATTAATGTTAGAGTTCTGTTTTATAAACCTAAAACTAAAAACTTTAAAACTAAAACATTACCTGCAGTTGTTAACATTTTAAACCTTTTTAAGAATTTCACTTTCTCTATATAAATATGATTTAAAACATCATCAGATTATCAAGATGGATACAGTCACAAAACTATCTATTAATAATTTGGATTCCACCAATCATACAGACTATGTACAAATGGAGGAAATCCTTAACCATTATTACGTTTCCAAGAAGTGTTTGACCAACAAAGATCACTCCAAGAGAAAAGTGTATAATAGTCAATCAGTCATTTTCTGCCGCTTGTCGCAAACCGGGTCGCGGGGGAGTGCTGGAGTCCAACCCAGCTCACACAGGGTGAAGGACATGGGATTGACACCCTGGTCGCAGCCCATCGCAGGGCGAGACGGGACGGCACCTTGCTCAAGGGTACCTCAGGGCAACCTATTGGGAAGGGGTTCGAACCCCTGATCCTCCGATCATGTGGCCAACGCCCTAACCATTAGGCCACCGCTGTCAGTTAAGTATTTAGTTAGCAAGCAGCAAGACGATCTTGGACCTCAGAGGTTTTTTTCCTCCACACAAAGTGGAGTTTATTCCTCCCTCCTCCGTAGTCGCCTGGCTTTAGCTTTTAGCCTTCTCAGTTTTTAGACCATGCTTTACAACCTATGTCTCACAACCATGTAAAAGCACCTTAAAGTACTCTGTACAAGAATAAATTGGAATTGAATTGAATTGAATTGAATTAAGTCACAAAGAAAACCCAGCTTCTACACCTAAAGTTATTTTTTCACATTTTCAACATTTATAATTGTGAAATTGTGTTTGTAAGACAACAAAATAGTCCTATCTGCAGCTAAAGATTATACTGCTTCTGAAAATATTTAGTACATGAATGGGATCAAACAGATTTCTGAGAAAACTATATTCTAGTTTAATACTGTTTTAATTTTAAGACCCTACTAATAAAATCCAAATATAAAGGGTTCAAAAACCTTCAAACACATCTGTATAATATTATGTTTGGAACAATGACTAATGACTCATAACTAATGACGTCATATTTACAGTGTTATCATATTAATAGAATTTATTTCTAAACCACAAGAACTCTGCTTTACTTTGATTTGTATCTATTTACGTATAACGTACAGCCTATACATTCAGGAGAAGAGGAGGGGATTTAACTGAGTGCTGCTGCAATAATAAACACCACTCCTGTTGATAATCTTACTCCTGTGCATCTTGGACAAATGAGCCTTTCTATGAACTTCCACACTGTCATTAATCACAAAAAAGGGCAAAAACATATCTTCCACACAAAGGAGCACCAGCATTTTTGTGTGTGTGTTATGTTCATAAAACAAGGGCCTCAATCTGCAGTTTCATTTAAATAATAATTAAATAACTGAAATAACAGTTGAAATAACGCAGTAGGCCTATGGTTAGGAGTTGTCCCAGATCGAGGTACCTCGAGCAAGGTACCATTCCCGCCAGCTCGCTCCTCCCGCGATAGGCTGACGACCTGTCCAGGGTGTCCCCGCCTCCGCCTCTGTGTGAGCTGGGATGGACCTGCATCCCCTACCAGGACAAGCGGCCCAGAAATTACTGATCGACTGAACGAACTGAAATAACAAAATTAATTCAATTCATAACAACATTTTTCATTATGTTCCCTTGTAGCTCAATGGCATCAGTGGGTCCATCCGCCAATGAGGAAAGCATCATATACTGGAAGCCACTATGCAGCACTAACTGCTGAAGGTGCAAACAAGCTTCAGTATGCCCTAGCAACTGATAAAATTCCTCTGCATATTTACCCCAGGCAATTTCCATTGCAGAGTGAGAGCTTTGAATGCTAAGCACCTGATGATTATTATAAATGTCTTTCAAATTAAAAATCATAAATATTCAATGGGTTGCAGACAAAGGTAAACTAAAATGTAAATAATACATGAACACAGCCTTCTTGGAGACTGCATGTTTTGTATTTAAAGTGACATACAGTTACCTTACTATTTTAGGTAAATTGCAATACTAAATCAGTTTAGTAGAAGTAAATACTATACATTCACGTTAAACATTTTAGCAGTGCACAGCACTGTTTCTGCTGGCATTTTATTGAGCTTCAGAAAGATTTCAGAATGGCGCAGTACTAGGCATCTCAATGGTCAATGGTGCTGTGTTATGTACTTAATCTTTTTCTTTGAGCTTTGAATGATGTAGTAAAAAATTATTTAAAAATGACTGTATTAGAGTCAGTTACAATGTTTGGGGTCAAAAATGTTTTAATTATAGTCAGTCTAAACAATAGCACAAAATGTCATTTATAAAAAGCATCATTTGTAATGCAGATAGATCTGATTGCAAAATTAGTGTACACACACATATATATATATATATATATATATATATATATATGTTATATATATATATATATATATATATATATTATACATACACACACACACACACTAATTAGACAGATGAAGCTTAGAAGACGCAGAGGAGTGGATGAAATGGAGACTTTTAATTTATCTGCTGTGGTGACCCCTAAACAGGAGCAGCCGAAAGAAAAGGAGAAGAAGAAGACTAATTAGATAGACAAAATACAATACACACACACACACATTTAGATGTTTGACTACAAAATTGGTATATTTTTACAATACTGTGCAAGTTTTAGGCAGGTGTGGAAAAAATGCCGTAAACAAAATGCTTTCAGAAATATAAATAATGATTGTTTATTTTTATCAACTTACAAAGTGCAAAGTGAGTGAACAAAAGAAAAATCTAAATCAAATCAATATTTGGTGTTACTACCTTTTGCCTTCAAACCAGCATCAATTCTTATAGGTATACTTGCACAAAGTCAGGGATTTTGAAGGATTATAGTCAGGTGTATGATCAACCAATTTTACCAAACAGGTGCTAATGACATGTAGGTTGAAACACAGTCAACACATGTTTGGAACAACCTACCAGCCGAGTTCCTTCAAAAACTATGTGCAAGTGTACCTAGAAGAATTGATGCTGCGGAAGGCAAAGGGTGGTCACACCAAATATTGATTTGATTTAGATTTCTCTTTTTGTTCAGTCACTGTGCATTTTGTTGATTGATGAAAATAAATGATTAATACTTCCATTTTTGAAAGCATTCTTTGTTTACAGCATTTTTTACACCTGCCTAGACAGACAAAATACAATACACACAAACACACACACACACAAAGATGTTCAAAGCTATGGCTGATGTTAATTGACTAATAATTTGTATTATTTCACAGTCAGATTGTTTTGTTACACTTTTAGACTTTGTAGGTTGACCCTGAAAGTTATATATGTTGAAAATGTTGTTTGCAAGGATTCAACCCCTAACATAGATGAAACACTGTTGGGGTACAATTCCTAATAAATGCACACAAATCTGGCCCCACCCTGCTCCCGCTCTCTTCATAAGCCTTTTCAGAATCCAATCATCTAATCAGTTCAATTTGCTGATCATAAATATTCAGGAAAACTGTATAAAATGAAGATTAAAAAAGTGCTGTATTAGTATTTAGATTGGAGGAAATGCAGGAGTAAACATTATATTTCTGGAGTTTTACAGAAGGCATCTGAGTGACCTATAATATAGTATTTCACTTATGACAGCTCAATTTATTAAGATAATATATCTGCACAAACCTAACACAGTTCGTTCTCAACTAACACCTTCCAAGAGAAGTATGGAAAGTTACAGCACGCTATGGGGAGGCATTCTGGTTGGCGCTCTGGGCATCTTGTTAAAACTGAAGGAAGGGTGAAAGTGCAAAGGATTCATTAATTAAAATTAAAAATTAAATTTAAAATGTTAAAAATAAATAATAAATAAATAAATAAATAAATAGATAGATAAATATTTTGCAAAATCGAAGATTTTGTACTACAATCAGTCTGCTATATCTGCTATAAAAAAAAAAAACTAAAGCTTGGGAGAAATTTCAACTTTTAGCATGACAATGATTCTATGATTCTAGGCCAAAGCAATGACCAAACAACAAAATGAGATGAATGGGCCTAAATGACCACGAGTCCCATGTCTCAGTCCAATTGGAGAATCTGTGGCACTGAAAATTGAAATTCGTGGTCCACAAGTGCAATTTAGTCAAGTTAACAACTCCAAACACTTTCAGAAAAGTTGAAAAGGCTAAACTTTATAGAAGTCTTACTTCCTAAACCTATTGTGGTTAATACGGTTGTCTGAAGGGTTGAATATTATATAACCAGCATTTTCTCCTATTTTTTTTTTTTTTTTTTTTAGCATAATGAATTTGAAAATTAGGGCAGCGGTGGCCTAGTGGGTAGGCAAGTTGGGCCACGTGATCGGGCGGATCGGGGTTCGAACCCCTTCCCAATGGGTTGCCCTGAGGTACCCTTTGGAGCAAGGTGCCGTCCCCGTCTCCGCTCCTCCTGCGATGGGCTGGCGACTAACCGGGAGCATCCTCGTCTTCGCTTGCAAAGCGCTGGGTTGGACGCCAGGCACTTCCGCGACTCCTGTTTGATAAGCTGCAGATAATGGATAATGGAATTTGAAAATTCAAATGTTATTTTAAAGCATATTGATTTGCAATAAAATACAAGATGGAACAATTTGTATTTGTCTTATTGCTAGATAATTTTGCAAAGCATTGTGTATATTCAAACAATGTCTAGGTAACAGGCAACCTATAGCTGAAGTAACATAATGGTGATGGGCACAGATGGGCATGGTCCTCCAAGCACAGTTGATTTTGCATTACCAGCAGTTCAAAAAATGTGGTGAATGACTTCAAGTGGAATTAGACAAAAATAAATCAGGAAGGATATTTTAGGAAAAATAATCATTAAAATAATCAGCCGCCTCCTCTTACAATCAAAAGCCATGTTACTATGTTCTGACATCTTTCATAATAAACAGAAATACATTTGTTGTTTTATTTTTGTTTTTTTATAGTTTTTTTTTTTTTGCTAGGAGTAGCCTTTGAATGGGATTAAGTTGGATCTTTCCTGGTATTAACGCTTTCATAATGGGAAATATTTGACAGTCATTTCTGACTCATGTACCCATGACCATCTGGCCCTGGGGAGTGTACTACAGATTAAACTCCTTTTTTATTGCTTTCAACACATTCACAAATTATGGTAAGCCATCTTATCTTCGACAAGAACAGGCTCCATACTGCTTTTCTACCACCATTTCACAGATGTCTCTATTCTCTCGGCGCATTTCTAACTTCTTTATGTAACCTGGCTTCATGTATCCTACATTGGCACTCAGGCAAAAAAAGTAAGTTGGGTACACAGGACAGGGGTCATGCAGGGGCTTAAAATGAAAATGCTTCAGGTTAGAGTAAAGATGGTGGTGTAAACAGTGTGATGTCTGAATTTATTTTAGAAAAGATAGGCAGAACATCTGCAAAGCAATGCTAAAGTGATAAAGATACCAGTGGAAATGCTTTTATAAGAATTTTTATATTTTGGAAAAAAAAATTTTTTTTAACTTTATCAAACTTTATTACAACTTTATCACAACACTGTAGCCAGCTGACTCCCAACTTGGTGGTAGTCCAATTTTGGTAGTCCAGTCTTGTTTACAAAGGATTTCTTATATCTGAAAGTTTTTTGCTTACAGGAGCACACCTGATTCCACTTGTTCAATCAGTTTTCTCAGCTCTTGAACAAATGTACCTTTTTCTCACTGTCCCATGATTAACACTGGACACCAATTACTTAGATTCCATTTAAGAGGGGAAGAGTTTAACTGATGCAGCAGAAAACATGTCAATATGTATACAAGAGAAAACAAGTGATATTTTATATTAACAATATTTTTAGTAGAGTTTAGTCTAGTCATAGTTTTTATATCAATAATAGTATTAAGATTTACTAAAACATGGCTTTTTAAAATATTATTACCTGATGAACACTCAGGATTATTGTTGTTGCAATTACAAAACAAATTTAGCAATTATTATGTAGTTTGGAAGTATTGATGCATTGGTTTGCTTCCCCACATTAAGCGCAGTAATCTAAAATGTTTAAATATTAGAATTTTCACTTTTTATTTATTTACGGCATTTATCAGACGCTCTTATCCAGAGCGACTTCCATGGCCTAATTACAGGGAGTAATTTAGGGTGAAGCAATCCCTTGCTCAGGGAGCCAGTGGTGGTAGTGCTAGAGGTGGATTTGAACCTGGGACCTCTGGAACCATAGGTCCATAGGCAAATACTCAAATAACAAATTTCCAGCATCAGTATGAGAGAGTGTGAGAGCGAGGCACTAAATGAACACACCTGTTCCTCTGACCACACCTGAGACCTTGTAATACCAATGACACCATCACATGATCGAGAGGAAATGGCTAATTGGGCACACTGTGGAAAATTTTTTCACTCAGGGGTGTACTCACTTTTGATGCCAGTGGTTTAGTGGTTTTTACTTCATTTTTTTAAAATAGTATTCCTTCTTTTTGGTCCTTTCCATACACAACTACTATGTGTGTAACCTAATATATTAGTTCTATCTTCATGGACAGACATAGTGCCATAGTGGTTTAAGTGGTTAATAATTTTTTTGGGAGTGTGGCGTTTCTCTCAAGGTTAGCGAAAAGTTATGTCAAAAGAGGGGTTTCTGGTTCAAAACTGAGGGTTAGTGGGGGAAAAACTCTTTCTCCCTACATTTGTGAAGTGCTCTGAGCAAGGTAATTACCTCAGAACAACCCCTCAACACAGGTGGGATGTAAATAGCAAAGTAAGAGCTGCTACTATAGTGTTTTTAGACTGAAGGTAAATGCAGATCCCTGGCTATCGTTCACAGTAAAAGTAAACTGCCAAAGGAATTCTCATTTCAAATGAAGTTTCTGGTGAGGAACTGTGGTGCCAAACATTCTACAAAAATCTCTTTATTTTCTGTGTCTGAGAAATGGGCAGACTATTGCAGATAGTCTTACAATATGCCTGCAAAAATAAACATTTTTTGGACTTTTACAATTTTTTGACATCTGGGTCCTCATCACTCTGTGGGTAAAAGTGCTGTTGAGTGACCAGTTAGTTTGGTGAACATGCACTGACACAATTACAACTTTCATATCTAAGAACATCACCCTCTCACTCCTTCTTGCAGATAATGACAAGTTTTTTTTGGGTGATTGTTTTCAGCAATTTTAACAACTCTCAGTTCAGATATCATTGGAAGAAGAAAAATGTTAAATAACTACAGCTAACTTTTTGCTTTATTATTTGTCACTACTTGCATCAATATGCAGCTTGAGTGGCCCGTGACCTTGCTGTGATTTTAACATTTGGCTAGCCTAGTACACTCATGCATCAATAAGCCTTTGTTTCATGATCTTGTCAAGGTTTTACCATTTTTGATGTGCTGGAAGCAGGACTTTTGGACCACTTTTGGTAGGTAGAAACTATCTGCATCATAGAAACAGTGCACTGAGCCTACCATTTTTTGTGATGCTAAAGACAACTGGATCAGAGCTTTTCCATTTGCTTTTTTTCAAAGAATTTTTAGACCACTCTGGGTAAGTAGTAAACTATCTGCATCCTAGGAACTATTATGGAAATTCTCTTATCCAGTTATCTTGGCATAACAATTTGTCTTTTCAAAAGCCTTATGCCTAACCATTTTTCTTTGCATGCAAAAGTCTTCAGGAATTAACTGTTCATATTTTATGCCATCATGCCATCCTCAGACAGGTATCATATCAAGAAAAGAGTTACATTGTTAATGTAATAATAGTTTATCTGTCAGTGTTTTTAAATTTATAGCTGATCAATGTATACAGTTTAGGTATGCAGGTGCAACATTATACAGCCGTGGTCAAAGTTTGAGAATGACAAGTTGGTTTTACAAGTTTGTTGCTTCAGTTTTTTCTGCATTTTTGTCAGCTGTTCTATGGCAAACTGGAAATATACTCTAGAAATACTTGTAAGTTTAAAAGACTTTTATTGACCATTACATAAAGTTTCTATGCAAAGTGAGTCAACATTTGTGTTGGTCCTTTTCAAGGCTTCTACCATCACCAGGCATCAATTCCTGGATTTGTCCTGACATTTTTGCATAATCAGTACTTGGAGTTTGTGGGGCTTTTTTGTGCACCTGCCTCTTTAGAATTGACCACAAGTTCTCAATGGGATTATGGTCTGGTAAGTTCCCTGGCCATGGAGCCAAAATTATTATTTGTTCCCCGTCCCTCTTAGTTATCACTTTTGCCTGATGGCAGGGGCTTCATCATCCTGGAAAAGGCATTGCTCTTTACCAAACTGTTCTTGGATGGTCGGGAGGGGATGTTTTTGTACTATTATTTATTCATGGCATTCGTCCACACATGAATGGTCTAAGGATACTTTACTGTTGGTATTGGTGAGTTATGGTAACACCGACAATCTTTTTTCAACACCTGAAACTGAAACAGTGCTAGTGAAAATAGTAAACAAATCTTTAACTAAGTATTCGACAAAGGGTTGTCCGTTTGTTGTTACTAGACCTCCTCGATCTTAGTACAGCATTTGACACCACAGACAACAATATCTTAATGCATAGACCAGAAAACCTACAGCACAAGAACAGCCCTTCTGGTTTAAATCCACACCAACCATTATCAACTTATAAACATAAGTGAGGAAACGTCAGTTTTTACAAAAGTTAGTTACGGAGTTCCGCAAGGCTCTGTCCTAAGTCCCCTACTTTTCATATTACATGCTCCCTTTAGGTTCAGTAATCCAGAAACATAGAATCAGCTTCCACTTTTATGCTGATGACACACAATTATATTTCTCAGCTAAACCTAGAGACAAACTTTCAAGTTTAATGCTAGATTTTTCTAATTTTTCTTAAATTGTCTTAAACACGCTGTCAAAAGCCTGGGTGTTACAATTGACACAGATCTACAGTACTGTGCAAACGTTTTAGGCAGGTGTGAAAACATGCTGACAAAGAATGCTTTCGTGAATTGGAATGTTAATCATTTATTTTATCAATTATTGAAACAGGCTAGTGAATGAACAAAAGAGAATGAATCAATCAATATTTCTGTGATCATTTTTTGTGCCAGGAAACAGCATCACCTCTTCTGTGTACACTTCTGCACACAAAGCCTGAATATCTCCGGCTGGCAGGTTGTTCCAAACATGACTGTGTTTCAACTTACGTGTGACATTGATGATCATTAGCACCTGTTTGGTAAAATCACATCATACACCTGACTATAATCCTACAAAATCCCTGACTTTGTGCATGTGTACCTAGAAGAATTGATGCTGGTATGAAGGCAAAAGGTAGTAACACCAAATATTGATTTGATTTAGATTTTTCTTTGTTCACTCAATTTGTTTCTCTTATTTTTATCAATTTACAAAATGCAATCATTATTTATATTTCTGAAAGCATTCTTTGTTTACAGCATTTTTTCACACCTACCTAAAACATGTGCACAGTACTGCATCTCTAGATACACACATGGGAAATATCACTAAAATAGATTTCCTTCAATTTGAAATACACAAACTAAGAGGTACAATTACACTATATGATGCAGAAAACTGATACATGCATTTATTAAATCAAGACTACATTATTGTAATGCCCTGCTGTCAGGATGTCCCAGTAAAGGCTCTATAAACCCAGTTAGTCCAGAATGCAGCAGCTAGACTAAACTTTTACTGCTAATTTACAAAGCCCTAAATGGCCTCGCACCCAAGTATCTCTCCACACTTATCTCTAGTTATAATCCTTCATGCTCACTTAGATTGCAAGGTGAAAACAACAACAGGGGGAAGAGCTTTTTCATTCAAAGCCCCCCATCTTTGGAACAGTCTTCCAGCTACTGTCCTAAATCAACCTAATTGTTGATTTAGGACACACTCTCAGTATTTAAGTCCAGGCTAAAGACTTACTTGTTTAGTAATTAATTAGTAATTAGTAACTAATTTTCCCATTAGTTAAAAGATGCACATCCAGGGGTCACAGAGCTACAGAGAATTAAAGAACTGATGTTGGTGCTGCCAGCCCACCACTCGTGAGGAGCTCTTAAACTCACTCAAAAACTCAGGGACAGGCCCAGAGAAATGTTGATTTACGATCATTGTTTGCCCAGAGATCCAAAACAAAATCTAAATTAAAACTCAGGGACAAACCTGGCCTAGACACGCTAGTGAACTCAGGTTTCTTGAGGCCAGTGTCACAGGGTATTCTTCTGTTTGAAAACCCCTGGATCAAGCTTTCTAGTCAAGCTGTACTAGTGAGTTTGACGGAGTCACATTACTGCATTTTTTATATATCAGTCTGTAAAATGAGTTCAAAACGGATCTAATTCCTTTCTCTCTGTTTGAGATGTGGGCAGTTGTCCACCTGGGGTGTGGTGGGATAAAGTTTAGGTATTTCAAGCAAGTCCATCACCTGGTGTCTCCTACCCAATACCTGCTACTCCACTGAGTCACGCTTCTGAACTTCAGATCAGCTACATCAGACTGGCTCTTCTGCAGGAACAGCTGCCCCGAAGACTAAAGCTTCCCCCACTCAAACAGAAATACCACTATTAGCTTATAAACCTCCAATTACAGTCACCAATGGACTCTTTTACTGTAACTCATGCTTCATCGAAGTAATCACTATACAGGGTTTTTCTCTTTCTTTCTTTCCTATTTATTTGACTTGCTAACCCAATCACAATCAAACTAATAGTTTACATTTTAATCTCTTTATTTTAAGTTCAGTTCTGGCATCTGTAAATCTGAAAGGAGAAAAATATCGTGCTAAACACGCTTCATTCGGTCTGTTGTTGACCAGAGGAGGTGGGTTCCCCTTTTGGTCTTGATTCCCAAGGTTTCTTCCTCAGCGTTTGGGGAGCTTTTTCCTTGCCTGTCGCCCCGGCCAGCGTTGCCAATTGTATTCTGGGTCCTGATTGTGTAAAGCTGTTTTGCATTACTGCAGCAGTTGTAAAAAGCGCTATATAACTAAAGTTGACTTGATTTTTACTAGAATTTTTTCTGCATGCCCCAGCATCCAGAAAGGGGATTCATTAGGGAAAATGACTTAACCCTAGTTCTCAGCATTCCAACCCCTGTACCTTTTGAAGGATAGGGTTGATTGGGTGCATTGTGGGAAAGAGACCCGGACTGAACAAGCAGCAAACTTCGTGTTACCATGACATCCTCTTTTGTGCTGTGTTTATCGTATGGCATGTACATGATCGTCTCTCCAACTATGTAGACTCTTACACCGTAGGAAATGTGCAACTGTACCAGTTGGAGTGACAGATTCGTGTTCTGGAGGGCACATTAGTACTTTTATCTCAGTGTAGCTGTTCGAGGATTCGTAGTTCCGGCTCAAAGTCGAGCCGCTGGCCGAAGTTATACTGCTGTAGATCTCTCCGGGTCCAACCGTATCGGCTCGGAGCCAGCACCGAAGCGGCATGTCTAAGGGAACGCTGGGTGACCGCCAGCGGGGTCCAGGAGTCAAAGAATGGACCTCCTGGCACGTCTTCAATCCGGCTGATCTAACAGGTAATTTCTGCTCGGCAGCGCGCCCGTTGAAGCGGAGAAGGTGCTCAATTGGCTTAATTAGAATGTTAGCGTTCTTTCAGGCCGTCCCAAACCAGCGGTTTCAGAAATGCTCCCGGGCCAGCTGCCCTGACATCAGCACGACACTTTATCTAAGCAATGGTTCCGACTCACATTGAACTAACCATATAAAGTCCCAAATAACTGAGGTATTAAAGAGGAATCATCTCTATGTGTCTAAAAAGCTGAAACTAAATGTCAAAACTTAATTGTGTCTGGTCCCTTGCCAGTTCTCTTTAGAGGATAAACTCACAGTAGGCTGCTCTCTTTCAAACTTCTGGCTAGAGACTCTGGTGTGTATCTAAGTATATTTCCATCTGCCTGGCCTTATAAAAGGGACGGCCTCATCCTAACTGGAGAGGATCATATATGTTTTCTCAAATATGGCAGCAAATTGCCACTGTGACTTTTATAGCACCACCCAGGTCGTATCCTGGGTGATCTTAAATCACATCATTGGCTATTATCCCACTACCAGCATTCTTGGCAGAAAACCCAGGTTCCTTATAACATGGCATCCTTATGTTTAATAATTAGCTTAGAACCAGATTTCTCCATCATTAACAGAGAATATCTATTTAGCACGCAAGCATAGGAAGCAGTATAGATGCTGACCAGGCTCCTGCGCTGGTAACCTGTCCCAGTACCAATCATAAAACAATAAAACACAGCTCGACTAAATCAAATGTTCATTGCTGAATGTTTGCTCCTTAGGAAACAAGCAGTGCTTATTAATGAGATGGTACTGACACAAAGTCGATATCTGTCTACGACTGAAACTTGGCTTAGACCCACTCGACACCATCTCTTTAGTGGAAGCCTCCCTGGTTCTCGCATTCCGCATAAATCACGCCTGTAGGACGTTGTGGTGGACTGGTTGCAATTTTTGATGAATCATTTAAGGTTGATTCAAGTTGATTCAAGTTAGGTTTGATTTAGCACTCCATATCCTATTAGTTTATAGACCTCCAGGACCATATGTTGCCTTTATTAATGAATTTGGCAATCTGCTCTCTGATTGGTTGTTAGGTTTAATAGATTTGGTATAGGCGACTTTAACATGCTACGTTGATACAGAGACGATGCCGCAGGTGCCAAAGCTTCAGAACGCCTCGAGCCCAGGGGTTGCACTCATATATCAGACCTACCATACGTTGACACACTGATCTAATTATTCAGAGTGTGGACTTGGAGACATTGATACTGTACTGGTCCATTCTTTAAATAAACTTTTCCGACCATTCTTAATCACGCTTGAGATTAATATGTCTCCACTGTACCCTTTTCAGTGAAAGGACTAGTACAACACGACACCTAAACAGGGCTAAATGAACAATGAGGAGGCGTAATATATAGACTCACCCTCGTAACAAACTGTTAACAAGAACAACGACATGTACAATATGGTGCAGTTGGGGGGCAGATCTCTGACTGTGTAGCTCCCAATTAAGATAAAGAAGGTCGAACTATCAGCACTCTCCCCAATGACTCACACGGGCTGCTACAGGAGGCTAAGGTTGTGAATGGTGATGGAAGACAACAGGTCTCCAAGCCTCTCAGGCTCTATGGTCTGCTAAACTAAAACAATATAAGAAAGCTCTATATAGTGCTCTGCACTGAGCATCATTCAAAGCTTATTGGAAAACAACAAGCATACCCCGCCATTTACTTCAGACACCAGCTCAGCTAACAGACAAAACTGATAAAAGGCCAGCGCAGTATTACTAACGATAGTTTTTAAGTTTTTAATGATAAAATTAACAACATTAGGCTCCAAATGTGCCCTATTAGCCCTCGAATTAATCCACTACCAGAACAGTGCTCACAATATTTTAGTGATTTTAATCTCATTGATAACTCTGAGCTATTTTCCGTTATAACCAAGGCAAAGTCCACAACCTGTCGGCAGGATCCCATTCCAACCAAGCTCCCGAAGGAATCCTAGAATACTATCAACACCTATACTTGATATCAAGAACGCATCTCTGACCTCAGGTGTAGTCCCCAATCAGTTTAAAACAGTTAAGTGGTAGACCACAGCTTAAAAACCTAATCCTGACCTCGCTCACCAAGTAATTATAGACCTATCTCTAATGTCCCGCTTTCTAAGATTTAGAAAACTAGCTGCGTAGACAACTGCAGTCAACCCAGACACTCATAACCTCTATAGATAAATTCCAATCAGGCTTCCGGCTTGGGCTTATAGCACAGAAACTGCTCTAACTAGGAGTGGTGAGGATATAATGGTCTCGAAAGATGCAGGAAACATCACTGTTCTCTTGTTCTTAGATCTTAAAAGGCGTTCGACACAGTAGATCACTCCATTTTAGTAAATAGGCTTCACTCACTGTCGGCATTAGCGAACAGTTCAACTCTATTCACAAAACTGCTACTACTTCATCCAATGATGATTATGGCATCACCTATGTCACTAGTTAACTATGGAGTCCCCAAGGTCGGTGTTGGGGCCCAGTGCTCTTTCTCCTCTACATGCTCCCACTAAGCACCATTATACGGAAGCATAATGTTAGTTACTAATTTTACGCCTGATGACACTCCAGCTGTTTATCTTTAAATCATGTGATAAAAAGCATCAACTGCACCTTAATTAGCTGCCTCAGTGATATTAGGACAGAATAAATAACTTTCTCTCACTAAACCCAAAAACTGACCTGCTCTTGTTTTGTAGTAGTGATGTAGACAGGGCCAACTTCATTTCGCATATCCGGGATGCAGGGTTGAAATTTTCAGTTAGTACTCTGGCACGTAACCTTGGTGTTATTTTCGATTCAAATCTTCTTATTTAATCCCCATGTTAATGCAGGGCGTAAGACATGCCTGCACCTTCGAACATTGCCAACCACGCGCCGTCAATGGAAGACACGCAAAAGTAGTACATGCATTTGTATTACTAGATTGATTACTGTAATGTCTACTTTCTGAAGCTCAGGCACACATTAAGCACCCTACAGCACAGAACACAGCCGCTAGGATTGTTAGCAGGAGCAGGAAGCACGCACCACATAACTCCCATACTTTTCGCCCCACTGGCTTCCTGTTAGGTACAGGGCTGACTTCAAGGTCCTCCTTAACCTACAAGGCACCCTGGGGGTCTTTCCCAATACTCAACTGAACTACTTTAATACTTATACGCTAACTGCCCACTTAGGTCCAAGAATAAAGATCTCCTAATTGTCCTCAGATAAATAAATGTTATGGGAGAATGAAGCCAGTTACAGGGCACCTAGATTGTGAACAGCTTGCCTGCTTTGCACGTGGATACTGATTCAGTCTCAGTCTTTAAATCACGGCTGAAGACTTACTTCTTTAGTTTAGCTTAATTCGCACTTAATCACCATAGTGCACCATTACTACGTCGCTGGTGCTGCTATACATGCCATCGCGACTGTTGTTTCATTTCTGTGTCTGTCACTACTGGATCCTGCTCATTACTGACCCTCATTCCATTTCTCTCCCCACATGTCGGGGGCCTGCTGTGGTCATCACTGGAGTCCAATGCCGAGCTACCATCTGGTCTGTGTGATGCATCTGATGCGCTAAGCGGGATTCCTGGCGGCTCATCGCACCTGAAGAAACTCTTGGGACTCCTCACTGATCCTGGGAGTCTAAAACCTAACTAACTTTGTACTTTAGTATACCTGGGCGTGGGGTTAAATGCCGACCTTGGACCCTCAGAGGTTTTTTTCTCCACATAGTGGAGTTTTTGGTTCCTCCGTAGTCGTCCGGCTTTAACATCTATTACATTAGATAGATTTAACATCTATCAGCACTGGAGCCCCACAAGGAACAGTTCTCGCCCCCTTCCTCTTCACCCTGTACACGGCAGACTTCAAACACAACATCGACACTGATAACGGCAGGTTCTCAGACGACACCGCATTGTTATCGCGGTGGATGAGGGGGAAATGAGCAGGAATATAGGGGCTCACCAGTGACTTCGCCAGATGGTGCGATCAAAACCCAACTGCGCATCAATGCCAGTAAGACGAAGGAGCTGGTGATTGACTTTCGCAGGAAGTCACCCCCCATCACACCGGTGGACATCCAGGGTTTGTGCATTGAAACGGGTGGAGGAGTACAAATACCCGGGTGTCCACATCAACACAACTGGACTGGTCTCACCAACACAACGCTCTGTACAAAAGGGCCTTGAGTCAGCCTCCACCTGCTAAGACGGCTGAGGTCCTTTGTAAACAAACATCTCATATGAGGACATTTATGACACTGTAGCGTCGGCAGTTTTACGCCAGGTCTGCTGGTGGAAGAGCTCCAGAGAGGGACAGAGTGGAAACTTAAAAATAAATTGTCAAGAGGGCCAGCTCTGTCCTGGAACTGTCCGGTCCAAGTCCATAGAGCAGGTAGGGGAGGAGAGGATGTTGTCCAAACTAACATCCATCATGGACAACACCTCCCACCCCCTACACGAGACTGTACGAGCACCGCAGCAGCTCGTTCAGCAGCAGACTCTTACACCAGCAGTGCAAGAAAGAATGCTACCGCAGGTCATTCCTACCTGCAGCAATAAGACCTACACCATCATCATAACATTACACTACTTGTTTATTATTGTTATATATTATAATATATATGTGTATGTGTATATATATATATATATATATAATTATTATTATTACTGTATTGTATATTATATTATTATTATTTATTATTACATTTATATTCATATTTCTGCTATATTTATATATTGCTACTTGTTATTTATATGTATAATTCATTCATAACTTATTACCGTATATTGTAGATTTGTATATGATATATATATATAGATAGTTAATTTATTATTTATTTCATAGCTCCTCTTTTTCTCTCCTTGTACTTGTTCCTTTTTCTCTATATCTTGTATATATTTTTTTCTTCTCTTCATACACCTGTCTTTAAGAGCCCTGTAACGCCCAAATTTCCCATTCATGGGATAATAAAAGATCACTCTACTCTACTCTACTGTAACCTGTTCCATCATCGACCATCAATGTAAAGTGCCTTGGGGCAACTTTGTTGTAAAAGGCGCTATACAAGAATAAATTGAATTGAATATAGATCTGTCCCCGATGTTGATGATGGGCTTTGCTGCTCCCTTGTTGAAACCAGGCCATTCTCCAAAGTCTTCACCTCAGTGAAAGTGCAGATGCACTTGCACCATTTCTGAGCAAGCTCTGCACTGAAGAAGAAATGCCAAAGAAGGGTTTAGAAGGAATCAACTTTAGGAGACAGTCCTGGCCATTTCTAGTTTGAGGATGCTGGATTAGTCTTATTCACAACAATTGAAACTTTTCCTTAAAATTGTTGATGCTACTAATGGTTGATTTAGGTGCAATCTTACCAGCAGCAATACTGCACATTTCCTTGCAAGCAACCAAGTTTAACAAAAGAAGAACAATTATTTCAAGCACCACGCTCCTTTTAAAGCACCAAAGTCAAGTCAAGTAGGATTTTATTGTCATTTCAGCCATATACACAGTACACAGTGAAACGAAATAACGTTCCTCCAGGACCCTGGTGCTACACACAAGACAAGACACAAGACAACATAAGACACAATACACAAAACAGGGCAACAAGTGCAGACAGGACAGACAACAACAGACGGCACGACAGACAGTACATTCATCCATGGTGTTCGGAACAAAGCAGCCCAGGTAGATTACAGTGTAGCAGTGTGGTGTGAGCAGGCATGGTAAAGTGCAGAGTGCAACATGAGATAAATAACAATACAAGATGGAAAAGAGGACTGTAGATAAGGTTTAAGAGTTCAGAGTCTGATGGCCAGGGGAAGAAACTATTTCCCACCCGGGAAGTGGAGGCCCGTATGCTGCGGAACCTTTTCCCGGATGGCAGGAGGGAGAAGAGAGTGTGGGATGGGTGGGGGGGTCATCCACAATGCTGGTTGCTTTTGTGGATGCAGCGAGTGGTGAAAATGTCCTGTACAGAGGGCAGAGAGATCCTGATGATCTTCTCAGCTGTTCTCACTACCCGTTGTAGGGACTTGCAGTCTAAGACGCGTACCCCATACCAGGCAGTAATGCACACTTAGGATGCTCTCAATGGTTCCTCTGTAAAAGATGGTGAGGATGGAAGGTGGGAGATGGGCTTTCCTCATTCTGCGCAGGAAGAAGAGGCGCTGCTGGGCTTTCTTTGTGATGGAGTTGGTGTTGAGGGACCACGTGAGGTTGTTAGTGATGTGAACACCAAGAAACCTGGTGCTCTGGACCATCTCCACAGGTGAGGTGTTGATGATAAGCGGAGTGTGGTCCACTGGTCTTCCTGAAGTCAAATAACCATCTCTTTAGTCTTGTCTAGGTTCAGAGACAGGTTGTTGTCTCTGCACCAGTCCGTCAGCTCTTGTATCTCCTCTCTGTAAGCCGCCTCGTCTCCACCGCTGATCAGACCCACCACGGTTGTACCATCAGCGAATTTGATGATGTGGTTCGAGCTATGCTTGGCTGCACAGTCATGGGTCATCAGTGTGAACATCAGTGTGCTGAGCACACAGCCCTGGGGGGCTCCTGTGCTCAGTGTGATGGTGTCGGAGGTGCTGCTACTGATCCTGACTGACTGGGGTCTGGGGTCAGGAAGTCCAGGATCCAGTTACAGAGGGAGGTGTTCAGGCCAAGCAGCCTCAGCTTCACTCAGGTGCTGAGGGGATGATGATGTTGAATGCCAAACTGTAATCTATGAACAGCATGCTGACATAACTGTCCTTTCTGTCCAGATGAAAGTGCCAGGTGGAGGGTGGCAGATTGCATCATCCGCTGAGCGGGACAACACGCGAAACTGCAGGGGTCTAGTGAGGAGGGGATCTGAGACTTGATGTGCCTCATGACCAGCTTCTCAAAGCACTTCATGATGATGGGTGTGAGTGCGACGGGACGATAGTCATTGAGGCAGGAGCAGATGGCTTCTTTGGCACTGGGATGATGCTGGTGGTCTTGAAGCACCTTGAAACAACAGTGGTGCAAGCCCCAGAGAGGTTGAAGATGTCAGATCTGCACATCCCAGCTGTTCTGCACATCCTCTGAGCACAATGACCTGAATATTGTCTGAACCGCAGCTTCTCAGGTTGACTTCTGAGAAGAGATCTTCCTTCCTGCTGTGGTCAGACGGAGAATCTGGTCGCTTGGAGGAGGGGGTGGTCTTCCTTGGCCTCGTGTTGTTCGGCTGCATCAAACCGTATGTGAAGTGGTGTTCAGCGCATCTGGGAGGGAGGGCCACAGGCAGGTCACAGGCAGGTGGAGATGTCCTAGAGCAGAGGGCTGATGCTCCTGCCATTACGCCAAGGTGTCACCAGTGTTCTTGAAGTGGCCATGGATTTTCGTGAGCTCGCTTGGCTGCTCTGATGGCCCGAGACAGGTTCGTCCCCTGACTTGAAGGCCTTGTCTGCTCCCCAGGAGTCTGCGTAGCTCCTGCAGTCATCCATGGCTTCTGGTTGGGTCGTGATATGATTAACTGGGAGACAGTAATATCCTCAATGCACTCTGGCGATGTAGCCAGTCACTGAAGCTGTGTACTCCTCCAGGTTGATGGAGTCACCAGAGGGTTGCAGCTTCCTAAACATGTCCCAGTCGGGCATGCTCAAAAGCAGTCCTGAAGAGCAGAGATGGCTCCTGTGGCCAGGTCTACTTGCTTCAGGGTGGGTTCACGCTGCTTCGTACGCTGCTGGCCATGTTTGTGTAAACACAGTCCAGCGTGTTTTCCCTGCTGCAAAGTTCACATGTTGATGGAATTTAGGGAGAACTGACTTGAGATTTGCATGGTTGAAATCTCCAGCAACAATAAACAGTCCGTCTGGGTGGTAGTTTTGAGCCCGGCCGATAACTCCATAAAGTTCAGCCAGCGCGCTGTTAGCATTAGCACTGTTAGCATTAGCACTGTTAGCACTAGCGCTGGGTGGAATATAGACCGTGAATAAACACCGTGGAGAACCTCAGCAAATAAACGGTCTGCACTCTGACTGTTATCACCTCCAGCAGTGTGAACAGTGTGCAGAGACCAGCACAGCTTGTACACCATTGTGTTTACAGAACACAGCCCACTCCGCAGTCTTGCCTCGGGCGGTCTCTCTAAAAACAACAAAACACAGCAGTTCCCTACTCACAGAGGGTGTTCAGCTGGAGTCGTGGGTACAGTCCAGTTTATTATCCAGGAGCGGACATTGGCAGGAGGACGGATGGAGCAGCTGCTGCTAGCTGAACGACTCCTGGGTAGCACGCTTTGCCGCGCTCTGTTTCCTCTCACACTGGCTGATGTCCTCTCTCAGTCGGCCAGGGTATACAGTAAGTATCTCGGGACTGAAGGCCTGTCTTCTGTGTCGCAGAGCTCCAGAAGGTTGTTTGGAGAGTTGCTGAAGACTGAATCCTGGCTGATTCCCGAGCTCCAGCAACATGAAAGAACGGAGAGCATTCACAGATGTGGGCGCTTGGCGTGCAAGTCTTATGATGAAAAGTGGATGAAAGACTTTTTTACAGACTTTAGCACCATAGTTTGGACCCCGGATCGGCCGCTGCGTGTTACCACGCCACCATCTTGGATCATTTCCCAGCCTGATCCTCCTCAACACTCTCACTTGTTTACAAGAGGTTCACTGAAATTATGTCAACAGGTCATTTTTCAGCAGGACTCAAATTGAGTGGAAATGGGTTTTTCGTGATTAAGTTAATTTTCATATAAAGAGTGAAGATAAGAAATAACTGCAATTGATCAGATAATTACAACATTGAGGCTATAAACTTTATGAAAATTAATATTTGTAGGTCATTCTCAAAACTTTTGGCCTATATATCAACAGTGTGAACATTCATTGATACTAGGACCCTGTTTTGGAGAAAGAGGGAAAACTAACCAGCACAATCTTACTAATGCACTTGTTTTGACAATACATAGGTATATAGTAAAATGCATGCATGAATATTTTTGCTTCTTTAAAATACTCTGATTTTTCTTGATTGGAGTAAAAACTTGAAAATACTGTGCCATTGAAATACAGGCAATACAGGCATATTGGCGCTCTCACCTTAAAAACACAATGAGGAAATGTAGCAGTATGGAGCACAATATGGGAGCAGGGAAATTTCATGCAGTATGCAGAATTCTTGCAAAGACATCTAACATCTCCAGGGGAAAAGCATGAACTGCTGTTGGGTTTTTTTAAGATGCGCAACTTCTCTCGTTCTTTTGTAGGGTTTGTGAGGGGGGGTTGGAAATGACAGACGAGAGCCCAAAATGTCCCAGCACCGAGGACTGGGAAGAAGCTTTAAACAAATTAACACATTTTTAGGAGAAAGATGAGACCTTTGAGTTGCTATTTACAAAATTGAGTAAAAGAGAAGAGATTAGATACTCATAGCAAAAAGCATACAGTGAAGATCAATCAATCTCTTTTGCCAGTAAAGAGCAGTTTGCAACCAATTCAGAAAAATAGAGGATGTGTTGCTTAAATAAATAAATCAATTCATCAACAATCAAATAATCAACACTAACTGCTTGCCATCTGCAAAGCACCTGGAATCATCTTTTTCTTTCGGCTGCTCCCGTTTAGGCATCGCCACAGCGGATCAGTCCTCTGCATCTTCCTGCTTCAAACCGACCACCTGCATGTCCTCTCACCACGCCCATAAACCTTCTCTTTGGTCTTCCTCTTCTCCTCTTTTCTGGCAGCTCCATCTTCAACATCCTCCTTCCAGTATAATCCCTGCCCTCCTGCACATGTCCAAACCAACGCAACCCCTACTTTCTACTTTATCTCCAAACGCCTAACCTGGAGCTGTCCCTCTAATATACTCATTTCTCTAATCCTGTCCATCCTTGCTCACCCAATGAAAATTTCCTCTTAGCATCTTTAACTCTGACGCTCCAGCTCTGCTCTCCTGTCCAGTGCCATCGCCTCCAATCCATACAACATAGCTGGTCTCACTACTGTCCTGTAAACCTTCCCGTTTACTCTCGCTGGTACCCGCCTGTCATAAATCACTCCAGCCACTCTTCTCCACCCATTCCAACCTGCCTGCACTCTCTTCTCCTCTTCCACACTCACCTCATTTCCGAACTGGTTCCAAGTATTTAAACCTCTACCTTTGTCACCTCTACTCCCTGCATCCTAACCACTCTCCTTCATTCACACTCATGTATTCTGTCTTTGCCCTACTCACTTTCATTCCTCTCCTCTCAAGAGCAGATCTCCATCTCTCCAGGTTCTCCACAAGCTGCTCCCTACACTCACTGCAGATCACAATATCATCAGCAACACCGCCCACGAGACTCTTGTCTAATCCCTGTCCGTCCGCATTATTGCACTATATCTGCATTTTACAAACAAGAATGGCTCAGTGCTGATCCTCTGATGTAATCCAATCCTCAATTTTAAATGCATCCATCACTCCCACTGCAGATCTCACTAGTTACACTGCCATCATACATATCCCGAACTACTCTCACATACTTCTCTGTAACATCGGACTTCCTCATATAAAACCACAACTCCTCTCTAGGCACCTGGTCATATGCTTTCTCCAAGTCCACAAAGGTACAATGTAACTTTCTGACCTTCTCTGTACTTCTCCATCAACACCCTCAGAGCAAACATTGCATCTGTGGTGAGCTTTCTTGGCATAAAACCATACTGCTGTTCATTAACTTCACCTCTTTCTTAACCTTTGCTTTCCACTCACTTTTTCCATAACTTCATGCTGTGGCTGATCAACTTTATCCTCTATAGTTACTACAGCTCTGTGCATCACCCTTATTCTTGAAAATTGGTACCAGTACACTTCATCTCCACTTCTCAGGCATCCCTAATTTCCAAAATTGTGTTAAATAATCTGGTCAGAAATTCAACTGCCATCTTCCTAAACACTTCCACAAGCTTCCACTGGAATGTCATCCGGTTCCATAGCCTTTCCATTCTTCATCCTCTTCGCTGCCCTTACTTCCATCTTGTTAATTTGCTGCACTTCGTGGTTCACTATACCAACATCATCCAATCTTTTCTCTCTCTCTCTCTCATTTTCTTCATTCATCAGCCCCTCAAAGTACTTCTTCCATCTGCTCAACATGCTCTGTTGACTTGTGAGCATGTTTCCATTTCTATCTTTAACCTCCTGACCTGCTGCACATCTTTCCCAGATCCGTCTGTTCAGCCAGTGGGTATAGGTCCTTCATTTCCTTGCACACCGGTCTACTTTCTTCATCTCTGTGACTGTCCCATGTCTTTGCTCCCCTCTCTTTTGAGACACCCCTGGACTTCTGGGTTCAACGGTTTCTTTATCCTCCTTCTTCCTTCTAGACATCACACCAGTACACTTCTATAGTGCTTCCTCTAGCAATCTGCGGCTCTTCAACACCTCCCAGTGCCCGTGTTAACTCTGCCTGAATTCCACTCTGCAGTCCTCTCCTTCAGCTTCACCATTTGATCCTCAGCCTGCCCTCACTTTCTTGGACCTCCAAGGTCATCCTACAAAATTCACTGTCCTATGCTGTTTAGCTACACTCTCCCCTGTCACTACTTTGCAGTCTCCAATCTCCTTCAGATTGACCCTTCTGTAAAGAATATAATCTACCTGTGAGCATCTTCCTCCACTCTTAAATGTCACTCTGTGTTCCTCCCTCTTCTTAAAATAAGTATTAACTGCAGCCATTTCCATCCTTTTCGCAAAATCTACAACCATCTGACCTTCAGCATTCCTCTCCCTGACACCATCCCTACCCATCACCTCACCATCACCTCTGTTCCCTTCACCAACATGACCATTAAAACGTCCCAATCACCACTCTCCCTTGGGTACACTCTCTCTCACTTCATCTAACTCACTCCAGAATTCTTCTTTCTCCTCCATTTCACAAGCAACTTGTGAGCATTAACACTAACAATATTCATTATCACACCTTAAACTCAGCTTCAAACTCATCACCCTCCCTGACATGCTCTTCACCTCCAAAACACTCTTCACATATTCATCCTTCAGGATAAAACCTACTCCATTCCTCCTTCCAACCACACCATGGTAGAACAGTTTAAACCCTCCTCCAATACAACTGCTACATTTATTCTCTGCACACACAAATGTCAACTCTTCTTTCTCTCCATCATGCTTAATTCCTTACCTTTACCAGTCATGCTGCCAACATTCAAAGTCCCTACCCTCACTTCCACCTCCTTCTTTCTCTCCTCCTCCCTCTGGATATGCCTTCCTCCTCTTCTTCTTCTACTTTGGCCAAGTAGTCCAACTTCCACCAGCACCCTGTAGGCTAACAGCACTAGAGGTGGTTGTTGTTAACCCAGGCCTTGACTGATCCAGTATGGAAGTCTGTTTCATTGTCTGCATATTGATTTGCATAAAAGTTTACACCGGATGCCCTTCCTGATGTAACCCTCCCCATTTATCCGGGCTTGGGACCGGCATGAAGAAATACACTGGCTTGTGCATCCTTAGTGGCTGGGTTGCAAAGCACCTGGAATCAGCTGCTAAAAATAACTAGTGGTGGCCCAAATGATCTTTTTGCAGAAAATTTTTATCTAAAATTTAACTTTGGTTACGAGCACACACATTGGCTAATGTGCATCATGTACTCCCATGGTGCGAATGGTGCACGGTTCTGAGACAGCGAGATAGCAGTTCTTTTCTCTCTCCTTGTTAACAATGGGATGTGAGCTCGCATCTACGCTATGCTCTCCTTTTTGCTGAGCGTCAGTCATTGAGGAAACATCCTATAAGCATTTATGTACTGTACACGCGTTCTTTGTTCCTTTGTGATCATGTGTGTGTGCTCATAAAACAATTTTGTGTTTTGCTTCAAGAATAATTTAATTATTCATGGTTATTAATTTCTGATGTTAGGAGTAATTATTTATAGAATAATTACCATTAAAATTTATTTTTATATGTGTATTTATACGGGTATGGAATGCATCATGTGAATTTCCTTTATTTATAATGGGAAAAATTGATTTGGGTTATGAGTATTTTGGGTTGCAACCATGGTCCTGGAACCGACTATCCTCATATCCAAGGTACCGCTTGTACCTTTTTATTTATTAACAAAGACAGAGAGTGCTGTTTATAGGGAGGTGGTCTAGTGGTAGGGTACCTACCTATGGAACAAGAGGTCCCAGGTTCGAGTCCCACCTCTGGCACTACTACCCCTGGGTCTCTGAGCAAGACCCTTAACCCTGAATTGCTCCAGAGGGACTGTCCCTGCAATTTGGACATGGAAGTCGCTCTGGATAAGAGCGTCTGCTAAATGCCAAATGCAAAATGTAATAGAATTTAGTATTTTGGCTTCTTTAAAGATTTATGAGGGACTATGCTATCCAATTTCAACTTCAGATAATAAATAAAACTTATCTTTAAAATAACATCCAACACAAAAACTGGTCAGTAAAACTCTGAAAACTCTCAAAGGGGGTTTGTTGATTTAAAATTACACATCCTCTATATGAATCAATATGGCCAGGCTGCACAGTGCAAAAGTTTAGGTAGGTGTGAGGTCACAAACAAAGAATGCTTTCAAAATGGAAGGGCATCATTTATTTCATCAATCAACAAATGTAGTGAATGAACAAAAGAGAAACGAACAAATCAATATTGGGTGTGACCACCCTTTGCCTTCAAAACAGCATCACCCTTCTAGGCAATAATTCTGCACACAGTTTTTGAAGGAACTCGGCTGGTAGGTTGTTCCAAACATGACAGTGTTTCAACCTACGTGTGACATTGATGACATTGATGGGGCAGCGGTGGCCTAGTGGTTATGGATTTGCCCCTGCATCGGAAGATTGTGGGTTCGATTCCCCACCAGTAGGTTGCCTTGAGGTACCCCTGAGCAAGGTACTGTCCCTGGGCGCTTTAAAAAAAATTGGTTGATCATACACCTGACTATAATCCTTCAAATCCTCCTGACCTAGTGTACCTAAAAGATTTGATGCTGGTTTGAAGGCAAAATGTAGTAACACCAAATATTGAGTTGATCTAGATTTTTCTTTGTTCACTCACTTTGCATTGTAAATTGATAAAAATAAACAACTATTATTTATATTTTGATAATAACATTTTGTTTACAGCATTTTTTCAAGCAGTGCCATCACTTCAGCCTGGTCCTGGGTTTGTTTCTGAACCACATTTACCCAGCTGACTTCATGGTCCAAAGGAATTAAGGTGCAATGTTGATGCTTAATTGTTCCTAGATGTGATTATGTGTGTGTTTTGTTTATTGGCTGGCGTTTATTTGCCTTATAGCATCTACTGCAATCCTGGTTATGACAAGTGGCTCAGAAACTGAAGGCGTATCATTTGGAATCACAGGAAGTAAATAAAAATCATGCTGAATAATGGCAAAACCATGCCTGATATGTCTAAAAAAAGTGTGTTTATTTCTGGAGAAAGCTGTAATGACTTAGACTTGGCTTTCTTTAGGATGAATATTCATTCACAATGTGCACTTAGAGCAAAATAGTTAACTTAATAGTTAACATGTTATTTAATAGCACTGTTTCAGAGCTGCTACAAAACACCAATAGCTATTTAAAAAAGCTTCAATTAAAACCCTAAAACACTCCAACTAAGTTTCTTACAGTAAAGAGTTATGTTCATCAGTGAGATGGACAGGACCTTAATGGAGTGATCAGTGTTCTCATGGGCTCCTAAAAATTTCATTGGTGTCCCCAGGCACAACCACATGCGGTCTCACTAACCTCTCTCTCTCTTTTTTCCTAAAGAGAATGCAGCTCCTCCAGCCAGTATGCTTGAGGTGATGACAGCATGTCCGCATAGCATTCCTTCTCACACAGCCAGCCTGCATCCTGTGTGCACATATCAAATCACAACAGAATAGAACACATAGGAAAGTTACAACTGTATTAGATTATAGATATAAAAAGTTTTTAAAACATTTTTTTGCTGGTTAAAGCATTAAATTGTTTTAGACATGTTGTAACATAAATTCAGGCTTATATTTGCATTTCTAACACAATTGTATAACTATTTGCTAATAAAAGGAAATTTTAAAAATAATAATTAAACATTAGTGATAACTACTAATGGAAACATTCTAGTTTCTAAGTCCAACAGTCCAGCAAGTGATTTAACTCAAATAGCATGTTGCTGAACCCTGCAGCATCCTCTAGTTTGCACCAATTTCTCCTTTTCCATTTTATAAATTCTATACATTTAACTGATGCTTGTGTTCATTGTTATCTACCTTTTCATTTACTTCCGATATTTGTCTCATTCGCAGCCATCCATATTCCCATGCTCACATCCTCACCTCTTTAAAAAGGTTCAAAGTTAATCTCACAACCACTCAATCTGATGTCAAACCCAGCTGGAGGACCATTTTCCCAGCAAAGTGTGGTAGTTCTCAAAAACACTACTCACACCTCAGAATAAGGTGTGTTTGAGGAGGGAATCGCCAAATTGTGCACCTGAGCTCCAAGACTGGAGTTGGAGACCCTTGCCCTAATCAGATCCTATAAAAAAATACATTTTAAAATATATTTAGTCCATGTTTCCAAAATTAAAGTGTAACTCATATACACTGACAAGCCACGTCACTAATTATGGGTGGTGGTGGTCTAGCAGTAGGGTACGTGTCCACAGACCTTTGGATCAAGTGGTCCTAGGTTCCTCTGGGACCTCTGGGTCTGTCACGTGTGGGGTGGTTTTGGGCAAGCTAGAGGGCGCTCTGCTCATTGGTTAGGCTAAGCCTAAGTAAGGGTGGTCCTGGTTTAGGTTTGGGTTTTTTGGATTAAGATATCTTGGTTTAGGCTGCAGTTCTCCTGTTCTCAGGTTCTGCTTTGAACTGTGCCTCTTGTGTCTTTGTATTTGTGAACTGTGGACAATAAAACAGTGCCCGAACTCCTGGCTCACTTGGTGACCTTCCGGTACCCCGCCACCGTTACAGGGTCCTTGAGCAAGACCCTTAACCCAGAGTTGCTTCAGGGGGACTGTCCCAAACATGGAAGTCGCTCTGGATAAAAGCATCTGCTAAATGCTGTAAATGTAAATTACATCTACCTTGTGTCTAAACTTGTCCATGTTATTACCTTTATTTTATCATATACACTTTGTGCAATACCAGTTAGGTAAGTGAGCAAGGTGACCATATCATGTCTCTACATATACTACAACTCCACGCTGTCTAAACTTGAATGCTAATTTGATTTGAGCATTTCAGGTGTATTTGTGTAATAAGGAGAGTGACTATTTGATAGCTGCTTCTGCTTTCAGCAAATGTGGGCAACAAAAAAAACAGGCATGCAGCACTGTTAAACTTGCTGAGATATTAGGGCATGATCACAGAACCATCAAAAGGTTTGTTGCAAATAGTCACAAGAAACATGTTCAGGAAAAAAGTTTAACTGAAAAAGATTTGAGATGAATCAAACATGAAGCTACCAGAAACTCATTATCCTTCAGTGCAAACCTGAAACGTCAAAGACTTCAAATTCAAGATTAGGCCAAGAAATCCATCCATTTTCTGCTGCTTGTCCAAAACGGGGTCCTGAGTGACTCTTGACAGATCAGATGGATGGGCCATGGCTGGATCAATAAGCACAGAGCTCCACTTCCACTCAGACGCCAGCAAGGTGGAACTGGGGTACTGGTATGGGCTGGTATCTCTCTGAACAGTGTCTGGCAGGCTATGATTGTTGCCAATAAAAATTGATTGCCAACAGATCAAGAAACGGAGCGACTCCATTAATGGAAGGCTTATGACTGTTATTGAAAAGAAGTGTGGCTATATTGTTCACTGATTTGTTTTTTTGTTGTTGTTTTTGAAATGTCAAATATTTATTGCTAAATTTTGAGTTGTTTATTATTCTCTTAAACCCAGCCACTAGGGATACACAAGCCAGTGTATTTCTTTGTGCCGGTCCCAAGCCCAGAAAAATGGGGAGGGTTACATCAGGAAGGGCATCCAGTGGAACTCTTTTGCCAAATCAATATGCGGACAATGAAACAGACTTCCATTCTGGATCGGTCGAGGCCCGAGTTAACAACGACCGCCACCAGTCCTGTTTACCTACAGGGTGCTAGTGGAAATTGGACTACTGTTGGCCAAAGGAGAAGAAGAAGAGGAGGAAGCCATGTCTGGAGGGAGAAAAGAAAAAAGGGGAGGAGTGTGGAAGTGAGGGTAGGAACTTTTATTGTTGGCAGCTTAACTGGTGGTGGTCTAGTGGTAGGATACTTGCATATGGATCTATGAACCAAGCAGTCACAGGTTCTAATCCCACCTTTAGCACTACCACTGTTGGGTTCCTGAGCAAGACCCCTAACCCCGAGTTGCTCCAGGGGGACTGTCCTTGTATTTAGGACATGGAAGTTGCTCTGGATAAAAGCGTCTGCTAAATGCCGCAAAAATGTAAAGGTAGAGAATTTGTTGATATGATGGAGAGAAGGAAGGTTGACATTTTGTGTTTGCAAGAGACTAGATGGAAGGGTAAACCAGGTGTGTTGGAGGAGGGTTTAAATTGTTTTACTATGGTGGATGGAAGGAGGAATGTGGGTAGTGTTATCCCAAGCAAGGATATGTGAACAGTGTTTTGAGGTGAATAGGGTGTCAGACGGGGTGATGAATTTGAAGGAAGTTTGTGATAATGAATGTTAGTGCTTATGCCTGGTTGGTTGTGAGATGGAAGAGAAAGAAGAATCCTGGAGTGAGTTAGAGTGATAGAGAGTGTACCCAGGGGAAAGAGAGTGGTGATTGATGCAGATTTTAATGGACATGTTGGTGAAGGTGATGAGGAGGGATGGGTAGATATGGTGTCGAGGAGAATGCCACACAGGATTTTGCAAAAAGGATGGGAACACAGGGTGATGTTTAAGAGTGGAGGAAGATGCTCACAGGTGGATTATATCCTTTGCAGGAGATGGTCAGTCTAAAGAGAAGACTGGAGACTGCAAAATAGTGACAGGGGAGAGCTAGCATAGGATGGTGGTTCAGGATGACCTTGAGGTCAACAAGAGGAGAGGAAAGTGAGGGCAGAGTCGAGGATCAGGTAGTAGAAGAAAGAGGAGGACTACAAGGTGAATTGTGTTAGAGCAACACGGGCACTGAGGTGCTGAAGAGCTACCGGATTGCTGGGAAACTGCTGGAGAAGTGGTAAGGCAGACGGCTAGAAATGTACTTGGTGTGACATCTGAAAGGAAGAAGGAGGATAAGGAAACCTGGTGGTGGAACCCAGAAGTCCAGGAGTACAGAAGAAGAGGAGGCAAAGAATAAATGGGACAGTCAGAGAGATGAAGCAAGTAGACAGGAGTACAAGAAGATGAACTACAGGGCGAAGAAACAGTGGCAAAGGCCAAAGATAAGATGTTTGATGAATTGTATGAGAGGTTGACAGTAAGGAGGGAGAAAAGGACCCATACTGATTGGCTAGACAGAGAGACAGAGCTGGGAAGATGCAGCAGGTCAGGGCGATTAAAGATAGAAATGGAAACATACTCACAAGTGAACAGAGCATGTCGAGCAGATGGAAGGAGTACTTTGAGGGGCTGATGAATGAAGAAAATGAGAGAGAAGATTGGATGATGTGAGGATAGTGAACCAGGAAGTGCAGCAAATAAACAAGATGGAAGTAAGGCAGCAATGAAAAGGATGAAGGAGGAAGGCAGGAAGGCTGTTGGTCCGGATGACATACAGTGCCTTGCAAAAGTATTCAACAGTATTTCATTTAAAGTGAAAGTGAAAAAAGTGAAAGGACAACCCTTGTCATTGCAAGGTCACAGCACAGCAGACAATGAACCACAACAAAATTGGACCTCTGTATTTAACCCATGCACACTCAACACTGTGCAGCAGTGGGCAGCTGGCTGAAAGCGCTCGGGAGCAGGATGGGGACGGCACTTTTGCTCAAGGGCACTCTTGAAACTACTGGGAAGGGGTTCTCAATCCCCAACATGTGGCCAACGCCTACTAATAGCCACCGCTGTCTCGTGGACTGGTTTTGAGAGTTTGCACCATTTCACGTAGAACATGCCTACATTTTTTTTTTTTTTTTGTGAAGCAAACAACAAATGGGACAAAACAACAGAAAACTTTGTCGTGCATAACTATTCACCCCCCATAGTCAGTACTTTGTAGAGCCACCTTTGCGGCAATTACAGCTACAAGTCACTTTGGAGATAAGTCTCTATGAGCCACATCTTGCCACTGGGATTTTTGCTCATTCCTGAAGGCAAAACTGCTCCAGCTCCTTCATTTTGGATGGTTTTTACTTGTGAACAGCAATCTCAAGTCTGACCAAAGATTAATTGATTTTGAGGTCTGGCTCGGCTAGCTAGCTCTACACATTTAAATGTTTCCGCTTAACCACTCGAGTGTTGCTTTACAGTATGCTTCTTATCAATGTCCTGCTGAAAGGTGAACCTCCATCCCAGTCTCAAATCACAGGCAGACTGATATAGGTTTTGCTCAAGAATATCCCTGTATTTAGCACCATCCATCTTTCCCTCGACTCTGACCAGTTTCCCAGTCCCTGCTGCTGAAACACATCCTCACAGCATGATCTGACCAGAGCACCTTCCTCCATACATTTGGGGAGGTCACCCACATGCCTTTTGGCAAACTCTAAATGTGCCTTCTTATTAAGGGCAGTGGTGGCCTGTTGGTTCGATTCCCTCACCAGTAGGTTGCCCTGAGGTACCCTTGAGCAAGGTACGTCCCCATCACTGCCCCCAGGCACTTTCAATAGCTGCCCCTCTGCTGCACGGTGTGTATGGGTGAAAAGCAGAAGTGTCAGAATTTTTTTTGTGTTGTGCTGTGCTGTGCTGCATTTCACAATGACAAAGATAGTTACTTTCACTTATTTTTAACATAAACTAATGGCCACTCTTCCATAAAGCCCAGCTCTAGCAGTGGTACAGCTATTGTGGTCCTATGGACAGATAATTGTGTCTGCTGGAACTCTAAAAACTCTTCCAGGCTACTTTGGTGTTTGTGCGTTTCTCTGATTAATGCCTCCTTGCCCAGTCTGTGAGTTTTGGGTAGGTGACCTCTCTTGCCAGGTTTGTTGTGGTACCATGTTCTTTCAATTTGAAGATGATGGATTTGATGGTGCTCCGGAGGATCATCAAAGATTCAAATATTTTTTTATAACTCAACCCTGACTTGTACTTCTCAACAACTTTGTCCCTGACTTGTTAGGAGAGCTCCATGGTCTCCTTGGAATTTTCAGTTTTTATATATATATATATTTTTCTTATTTCACTTCACCAACTTACTCATTTTATGTGATGGATCTGCACAAAATAGTCTAAGAAACATTTAAATTACAGGTTGGAATGTAACAAAACAGGTAAAAACCGTATGGGGTTGTTAAGCAAGTGATGTGGGAGTTGGAGGACAACGTGCAGAGCCAGGAGTTCGAACATAGTTTTATTATCCATAGTTACAAGAAGCAACTGATGATATTCACAGCATTTAGTGAGGTTTGGGGAAGAACAGCAGGAAGGCTCTTTGGGGGCACTGATAGCAATAAAGCGAAAGGTATCCTCCACTGCTGCAGGAATGCTGCTGCTCTCCCTCTGGCACTGCTACGCTGGGAGGTCGGGTGACTGTATGTTTCATCTCTGAGAGGCATGATAACTTGTGTGTTGATTGCATTGACCTTTACCCTTGCAACCGGTTGTTTCTTCCTCTAAGTAGTTAGTAGGTAGGCTTGACTAATTCCTGAAGCTCTGATATCTGTAGATCTCACAGGCATTACCAGTTGGGTTGATTGTCACTATCAGTAGCTTCCACAAGGCCTCTGGAGCACTCCTCCTCTGGATCATTCCCTGAAAGGCTAAGGTCAAGGGAATCGAGTACCTGGAGGAACTAGATCAGATTTCAAGACTTTACTACTGAATGCACTGGAACAAGGAAGAGATCCATGAAGGGCAATTGTTCCAGAGATGATGCCTAGGTAATAGATGGAAGTGGTTTCTGATGAACCAGCCTTGGAGTCAAATTCCTTGATGTGGTTGTCTGGTTCTGTAACTTTGACTGGGCGGAGGGAACATATACAGTGTCAGTTTCAGCAAGATGTACGGGAATGTTCAGAACAGGTTCACTAAGAAGTCCTTGCCTAGTTGGCCGATAGGTTTCAGCAGAGGTCAGGGGATTTCTTGAATAATCCTAGCTTTCCTCCTTGATACAGGGAATGTGGAGGAAACAACTTAGCTCCCACTGGCCTTCTGTTGTGATACAAGTCACACTCACCTGAAGTATCTGTGACAGGATCACCACCAGAGGCCTTCGCCCAGTGCCCAAAGCAACACCAATGCGTGGTGATTTCAGAAGAGACCTAATCGTGACGGGTACCTCTACCAAGGAGCTGGCTGTAAGGAAACACCTTGTTCTCCCTGACTCACCACGGGTTCCCTTTGAGGTAACGGTCCACCTCCATTAGAAAGCCTTTTGGCCTGAAAGAGTCTGCAAGAGAGCTAAACACAGTATTTAATCTTTGTGGTTCCTAGAAGAGTCCCTCTGGCCCCAGGATACTTCTGCTCCATTTACCTGCAGGGTGAGCCCCACAGAGTCCAGGTTCTCACAGTGAATTCTAGTTTCTGGGTGTCCAAATCAAACATATAAAAACTGTGCATTACCTGCCCTCCTTGACCGTACTCTCTGGGTGGGTCCTGCAGATCAGTGGGTTTTCTGGTTTCCCTCCTGGCTTTTTCCAGCTTCAGCTCCTGCATGAGTCCACTGACTTCTACTCGAAGCTCACCATTGTCTTGAGCTAAAACTCCTCTCTCTCCCCTTTCCATGGTTGCCATGTCACTCTGGCAAAGAGACAAGAGTCCTGTGGTCTCCTCAAGCTGAGAACGCAGAGCTTTGTGTTTCAGTCTTTCATGGGTGGCTGAGCTGGTTACCTGCAGAACAGAGCTCTTGCTCTCTGCCAGCTGTTGGTTGAGCCTCACAGCAGTCTCTGCTGCCTGGATCTGACCACCAGAGGTGAATGTCTGCAGAAGTGCACTGTGCTTTTGCTGGCCTGTCTGGAGCCTTCTGACTCAGCCCTGAAGCTCCTCAAGTGCTGTCTCAAGCTTTCAGTTAGCCAAGGTATCTGTTCCCTGAGATCCTTACAGACCTCCTCCTGTTCTAGGTACCCAGCCTGCTTTTCCTGAAGTTCCCCATTTACTGTAGCTAGTTCCTCCTGAAGGGAATGTACTTGCAACTGCGGCTCACCTGCAGCTGCGTGTTTCACAGCCTGAAGAGGCGTTTCATCCCCTCAAATTTCACTGGTTTTCAGGGCTACCCAGATCCTGGTTCTGTGTACAGATTACTTGATCGCTGGTGAGGAGCTCAGCCTCCATTTCCTGCAGCTGCTCAACTAAAACATCTCTTTTCTGACTCTCTGCGCCCAGAACACAGCCAGACTCTCTGGAGACTCCTGGTAGTTCATGTTCCACCCTGAATTCTCTGGGTTGTTTCTCCTACCTGGTGGCTCCTCTGTTGCCCCCGCCCAGCAGTCGGGCTGAGCTGGGTGCACCTGGGCGCCGGTGCGCGCCTCTTCCCCTTTTTTCTTTGTTTTCGCTGGGTATCCACCATCTTCTCGCCATTTTTCACATAGGGCGGGGTCTCCGCGGACCGCTGTGATTGGCGCACAGCGCTGTCTCCGCGGACGGACCGCTGTGATTGGTGAAGGAGGCGGGTCTCACCGACATCCGAAGGCAGGTTGGTGGAGAGGCAGGAGCCGTAGTGTGCTGAACGGCTTCTTCTCTGAGGGGCCGCTCTTTTTCTTTGTTTTCGCTGCTTTCTATCTTCTGACCGTATTTCACATAGGGCGGGGTCTCTGTGGATGGACCGCTGTGATCGGTGAAGGAGGCGGGTTCCGCCAATACCCAGCGTTGTGGTTGGTGGAGAGCAGGAGCCGGTAAAGAAAGGGGCGCAAAAGAAGCCTCTTCCTCAAGGGATTGCCCCAATAACATTGTACAGCCCTCTTCCTCGTGCAGTACTCTCCAGGCTGCCGAACTCCACAAGGAGCCAGCTGGGATTGAACGACCAGCAGGTCCAGGCGCCACGAGGCTCAGTGCATGTGACCTCTGCACTTCACCGCCGCTCGGGCAACGCCCGGCGCTCGGAGGTCCTCAATCTGGGCCCCAGATCTCGCCTTGCTCCTCCAGCCTCCTCAAAGCTCCTGACGCCCCGGTCTCGGTGGCTCATTTCTGCACCAGCATGTGTAGGAGGAGCGCCAATGAGAGCCAGGGGAGTTCGATAGTTTGATATCCAGGTTGCAAGAAGGCACTGCAGTTCTGACAAAACCAAGAACCAAGGAACTGCAGTTCAAACCAAGTTACCAGTGATTGGCCAAATACTAACACCACAAATCAAAATCACCATTGCACGAGGCTGCTTCAACATGAATAAAGGCCTGTTCTCTGACTCATCTGGGCTTTAAATGGTCAGCTTTCTCCTACCAAGTACACCTGTGCCTTCATGAGCTCAGGTGTGCCTAGTCAGAAACAGAGCACCCTCTAGCTGCCTCCAAAACACCACACTGCGCCAGAAAACAACTCACAGGTAACAGGGTGGGAATACTTGTGGCTGGACTGTTCCAATGGAAGTATGGAGGTGTTTAGGGAGATGGCAGTTGAGTTTGACCAGATTGTTTAATGGCAATCTTTTGAAAAGTGAGAGGATACCTGAGGAGTGGAGGCAAAGTGTACTGGTATCAATTTTTAAGAATTCGGGTGATGCAGAGAGGTGTAGTAACTACAGGGATACTGTTGATCAGCCACAGCATGAAATTATGGGAAAGAGTCGTGGAAGCTAGGTTAAAAACTAGGTGAGGATTACGCATACAGTATGAATATGCCGCGAAAGAGCACTACAGATGCCATGTTTGCTCTGGTGTTGGTGTAGATGGAGAAGTGACAGAGAAGGCTGGTATGAGCAGACAGCCTTTTTGTGGACTTGGAGAAAGTATAAATGACAGGGTGCCTAGAGAGGAGTTGTGGTTTTGGTATGAGGAACTCTGGTGTTACAGAGAAGTATGAGAGTAGTTCAGGATAAGGGCGATGGCAGTGTAACTGGTGAGAGTCTGATTATATCAAGTGATCAGCACTGAGCCCTATTTGGTACAGTAATGGACAGTAGCTGGACTGCCGAGATTAGAGAGGAGTCTCCAGGACGATGAGGTTGGCTAATGATATTGTGATCTGCAGTGAGAACAGGGAGCAGCTTGAGGAGAACCTGGAGAGGTGAAGATATGCTCTAGAGTGTGAATGAAAGGGAGGAAAGTGTAGTGGTTAGGATGCAGGGAGTAGAGGTGAAAAAGTTAGAGGAGTTTAAATACTTGGGATCAACAGTTCAGTGTAACGGAGGTGAAGAGAGTGTGGGCAGGTTGGAATGGGTGGAGAAGAGTGGCTGGAGTGATTTGTGACAAACAGGTATCAGCGAGAGTAAAACGGACAGTAGTGAGACAACCTATGTTGTACGGGTTGGAGACGGTGGCACTGACGAAAAGACAGGAGCCAGAGCTCGAGGTGTCAGAGTTAAAGATGCTGAGATTTTTAGTTGGGTGATTGGTGATGGACAAGACAGAAATGAAAGAGCTACAAAGGACAGTCAGTTAACGTTTAAGATCAACGCAAATAGTTAAGGTTGCTTTTGCCTGGGACATGTGCAGGAGATCTTATTATATTATATTGATTTATATTGAAGGATGCTGAAGATGGAAATGCTGGTATGAAGAGAAGACCAAAGAGTGAGGTTTATGGACAGGGCAAGAGAGCAGTTGATGTAGTGGTCTAGTAGAGCAAGACACAGAGTGACTGGAAAAATGGGAGGAACATAAGAAGATTTCACCTTTCTTCAATAGGCATTTCATCTTTTCTTTTAGTTACCCACAGCACTGAGCACTCAACATTTCTTCGGTAAAACACTATAGTTGTTAATATTTTGGATTTGACCGATTTCCATATTATTACCTTCATATTTGGTCCATACAAATAATCTTCGACAAGCTCGTGCACACAGCGTATTTTGTTACAGGCCGTGTAATATTTTGTGCCAACATCTACTCCATTCATGAGCAGTTGGCGAATTGGTTGTGATCAGCGCAGGAATTTTTTGCCACGACATTAACTCAGCATTCAGAAGCCTCGTGCAGGGTTACCCCAAGGCCGAGCATGTGTTGCCATGAGTAAGAAAGAGGGTCAGCGCTTGGTTGACGAGCATGAAGCGAAAAATCCAAAGTTGTGATAAATTTTGTTATGCAGAGTTATGTCTCACAGTATTGGTCGTCAAGTTGACAGTGAGATGAGGTGATGGGCATGGCGTCATGGGTTGTCTGGGATGGCAGTGACCTCCAAAAGAACTGAAATGGCTGCAGCAAACACCATTACAGAGCAGGAGGAGCCAGAGTGTTGAAGATGCAGCAGTGAATGCTGAGTCAGCCTGAATGAGACCGAAGGTTATGCAGATAGGAGAGGCTAAAGGTGAACAGTGTCTATAGGGATGACCGAAGAAGAGGTGGTAGTGGGCAGAGAAGAAGAAGATACATAATGTGGGTCGTTTGTGAGTTTATATAGTTATATCACATAGTAGAGGATCACACATTAATAAATGTAAACACTGCAGCCAGTGTTACTGAAAGGAATCAAAATTAATTCACTATTTACATCATTTGTCATGTATGCCACTGGCTTGAACAGTGTAAATTGTTATTTGTTAATTATCAACATCAATAGCATCGTTTCACCATAGCATTACATTATATGTATTTAGCTTGTATTGTCAGAGTTTAACTGAGACAAAAATAATATTTAAAGCTCATGTGGCACCTTTCATTCCGCTTGTGCTGCTTTATACCATGTTCTCCATTACTCTTTGTATAATTCTCAGTTATTAGCCTGCTTGAATTACAACATTTTTAAACTATTTTTAGTAGCGTGGTATAGTATTTTCCCGTTGGCTGGTGCCAGTTACCACCAAATCCCTGATCACCACATGCAACCCAGAGCTTCAGGCAAAAAGCGAGTTACAGCCCAGCCTCCCGTTGTTTTCTCTCAGAGCTGTTCACGCCTGCTCTGCTCCGAGCTAGTGACAATGTTCATCGGGAACAAGAATGTTAACTTTTAACAATGAGCAGAACACATGTTGCTGCCTGCGTGGCTTCCAGTTTTCACTCATTTTGGGTCACATTCCATCCTGTACTTCTACACTCCACATGATGAATCGTTATCAAAATATTGTTGAAGTGAAATGAGAAAATACATGTGTCAATTGAAAAATAAAAACCGAGTCCTGGCATGTGTATATATTCCTCTAAAATGTTTCAGTGCACAATATCAAAAGTCACATACCTATAAAGAAGTTCACTCCGACTAAACAAGTAAACACAATCCTTTGAAAGTGTTTCAGAAACATCATAGCAAGAGGCATCACAATTGCTATTCTGTCATCAGACAGCTGAGAGCAGGTTGTGTTGGGTTATAAAAACATTATGATGATCTCTCTGAGCACCATCACTCCAAACGGAAAAGAAAATAGTCATTCACTCAAACTTACAAATCGTATGTGAGGGCAGAGTCAGCAGAGCACTGAACATCTGTTCATAGACCACAATAGTGTCATAACAGAGGAGTTGGGTTTATGGAACAGTGTCACACTAATGCTGTGGCCAGCACACGCAGGAAGTATTTCAAATGTGAGGAAGTGCTCTGTCAGATTGACCAGTCAGAAATGTTATGCCTGGTACCAATAAATTTCATCACCTTAAGAATACATCACCACAGTGCGAACATGGTGGAACATGCTGTGTTGTTGCAGTCGCAGGAAAGATGGATGGCCCTAAATACAGCAGTCCCAGATCACCTGCCAGACTGGAATAGTGCTTACTTCCAGCAGGTGATCACGACTTGAAACATACTGTGCAACACTGAAAGTGAAGCCAGCGGGAATGCGGGGATCGGCCCAGTCAGCATTCAGACCAATTCAAATGAATGATCGTATTCTTGAACGACGCCATTCGCGAAAACCAACAAATGCAGTGAGCCGAAGCAGCCTGCTCAGGAATGGCAAAATCAGCGGCAAAGACGGCAAAGCTCATGAGCACTTGAGTTCAAAAGCGACGGTGCTGTAAATAACGCAGCGTGCTCTGAGCCAGCACGACTTGTGGCGAATACTTGCGCACGCCGAGTTTCAAAGCCGTTTCAAACCATTTGCTTGCTTCACAATTCTGTGTCAGTCGAAGTTGTAGTGGCACGCCTGCGGCGAATGGTGCAAACTAAACAATCGATCTCCAGTTGTATGTCAGTGTCTCGAAAATGTCAGCGGGTGAACATTTCAGGCACGTATGGCAGCACATTTCAGCATTTTGTTCAATTATTTATTTATAGCAGCCGAGGAAGCCAGCCGTTTTTTCATTTACATATCTGGATGCTCCGATGGTTTTCGCCACTGAAAGCGTTACAGTTTGCGTTAGTAATAGAGTTAGCCACCACTACATTGTCAGTCGCAAGCCTGTCACTGGTTGGCAGCTTGGCAACAGTTTGCCCTTACGCCTGCTTATGATGCTTAAATAAGCCAGAAACTCAGTAGCTTTTTGATAGATTTCGATACAGAAGATAAATTAATCAGTTTCAATTGCAAATACCGCTTATAAAATAGTGTCCATGGACGAACAGGAAGGTCCCCAGTTGTCCCTCATTTCAGCTTCGTTTCAAATTTGCCGTGCTGATATTGTTCATATAATGTCTTTGTTGTCATACAAACACTCAACAGGATCACGTTTCCAGGTCGATATGCCAGTGTCTGTTCTCGCATTTATTTATTCACTGCACAAAAATACAGCTGAAACAACAAATAGTAGGTAAAAATAGCATACTTGGCCGACGAAGTGACAGCTCGACAGGTGTCGCCGAATGTTGCCGAGGACATTGGAGCATTACATTACCCCACTCATCAATGCACCCGCTATGTAGGCTGCTCGTCAGCAATTTCAGAAGATGGTTTTACCGAGGTCGTATCTTTGGTTATTTCTATATGCATAGCTTATCTTGTTTTACAGTATTTTTACCACAAAATATTTTAAGTTTATGCTTAGACGGTGTATTTAGATTTGAACAGACAGGACGTTAAAGTATCACACTAGATTGGTCTTTTTCAGATCAGCGAGGGCTCGCGAATGCCTTAGGAATAAGGTCATGTTTCCTTGCACGTTATCAACTCGGCAGTCAGGCTGGGTCGGCCTGTCAAATAACATCTACTAAAAACAGGCTCCCAGAATTTCAACAAAGCGTTGTTTTTCTATTAAATGCTGTCTTAACAGTCTAAATTCAAACAAATAAAGCATTTACTGGAGTAACAAAAGACAGATCAAGCGTTTATTCCGGTTGATTGATGAAAAGTGAAAAAATATTTATAAATATTCTTTTTAATTTGGAATATACTGATTTGATTAGTTTCACAACTGACATTAAAAGTATCTCATTACTAAACATTTGTTGCTCCCACACACGATATTGCTGTTTCACCAGAAGTTTCTTCCAGTCATTTCAGAACAATTAATATATATTCACATCAATAGCAGAAATAAGTCATTCAGTGCCAGAGTGATTGAGTCAAGCAGTTTTTGCATTAGAAAATTATATTTAAATATCTCCACTTTCTTTGCACCAGGTTTATCTGCAAAATGATTATTCAGGAAAGGATAAAATAAGACGGGGGAATAATGGCTGAGCTAGTAAGGCATAAAAATCATTAAAAACTTCTTTCATATCTTCTTTCCTCGTCTCTCTGTTTGCTCTGACTGCATTAATTCAGATTAATCCAACATTCATTAAGGCAACATCTGATTATTGTAGTAGCAACATCTGCTGTTGAGGCACTGCAGCAGTAAACTGCATTTGAGTTTGCAGTTTAGCAGGCACTGTCCTAGTAAAACACTCACAGAATTACTGTCTTCAGCTCTCGTTACTTTCTCTTCCTGCAGCTTGTTCTTCTTTCTGCCATGATCAGTTGTCAGCTACAGCAGTTTCTAAAGGTTCATTATCTAGAAAAACAAAATAAAAGTGATACGTAAAAATGTCATGTTGAGGAATAGTCAGAATAGTTCAGTAGTTAGTTAACAAAGATTGCAGGTTTATGCTGTTACGCTGGCCTTTGCAGATAACAACTTATGCAGCCACTTATATAATAATCGTTATGAATATGTATAGTCATTTGATTGTACCTAAGATAGCTCAATATAAACCGAGAGTAACTTCTCCAGTTGGTTCTGTAGGTCATTTTCTATGAGGCAGTGCTCTCTTCACTCAAAAATAGGGAAGAACTCTTCTCATCTCTCTGCAAGATAACCCAAATCATTATCAGCAAATAATAACAGCAATAAATTATATACGCTCAATATGAATAAAATGGTACAGCACAAAAGCAGTTCAATAAAATTGGTTGGCTGCTTACTAATTAATATATACAAGAATAAATAATATTGAAACAATAGATACACATTGAAACATGAAATATTAGTAAAATAGATTGTGGTTGTAATGTTTTGTTAGTTATAAGTGAAATTTCTTTTATTTATTTGCCTTGGTGTCAATACACGCCACTAGTAAACAAAAGCTGTGTGTTACAGCATCTCACACACTTCTCACTACAGTTACCATGTATTGACAAGTCAATGCTCGTTAGTCTCGGCTTTCAGCAGTCTCAGCCTCAGACAGCGCAGGAGCAGGGCAGAAAAAAGCTGGCAAAGACAGAGGGGCACACATTCAGAATACAGACCACAGTAATATTTCAAAGCTTAAAAGTAGCCTGGTTGTAGAGCCGAAGTTCAACCATAGGGAAACTGCATGAGCCTGCCAAACAAAATCAAATACTTGAACGCCTTAAATCAAAGCTAGCTAATGGGGGCCGTAGTCTTGTGCAAAGTGAAGTAGTGACAATTGCAAATACAGCACAAGTAGCACAGTGAACTGCGAACATCTCGCAGCATGCACTGTGCAGCAGTGGCAAAGTTATAGTACAGCAATTAGCACCATACTTGGAACTGATCGTTGGTCTGCCACTGTTTAGCTGCCAATTATACAAAATTGCACAAATACTGCAGCAGTAGTACTGGATAATAAACATTTAATATCTAACATTTGAGTATTACAATGTGGTATTCACGTTATACAGGGAACACAGATTGACCAAAGCCATGAACACGTCAGCCTAACTCCATGTTGCTGCATCATTCACAAATTTACATTACTTAATAGTGTTTCACAGTTAACTTCACATTCAGCAATGCACTAAAGACAGTCAAAGGAATGTTTCACGCTTTGGAAGTGCTATATTTATTTATTTTCTTCTAATCATTTCCTGGGCAAACAGCCCCACAAAGCTTTACACATTATCCTCTTCAACATGTCCTCGACTCAGTGCGTGAAGAAAAGTAGTCGTAGTTTCAGCTTTCTCGAAAGAAACAACAAACAACACATTGCGCATTAAATAATAAAACCGCGAATAACACTTCAAGCAAAATATATTCAATGTTCCAGTAAAATAACCGAAGATACGATCGTTAGTAAGTGAGCTGTGTTTCTGATCGTTGTTAAATTGTGATATTTTTTCCTTCTCTCCTGTTTCTCATAATTATATTAGTAATACTGAACATAGCAAGTTTTTTGTCACTCTCTGTATCTATTTCATCTAATATCAGAGTATATTATGGCTCACTTGGCCATGATAACAAGAGTGATTTATTTGTTGTCAATAGTAGGCTTGTCTTCTTCTCCAGCTTGTGCCAGCCATGAGAGCAGATACTGACTTCTCTGTGCTCAACACTACTACTCTCACTTTTTCTCCCAGCCAGAAAAGACAGCATTTTTACAGCTACAAAACAGCCAGTGTTAGCTTGCCACGCAGGCGTTTCATGAGAGCGCCTCCGGCTCACGGGAGCAGGTGTTTATAAACACAGGAGGTGTTAGTGCAAGTGCTTGCTCTGAAGCCTCGAGCCTCTGCAGTAGGTGTGCATTGTTGGGGCCGACTTGAAGCTCCTACGAGTCGTAGTCAAGAGCCGCCCATAGTAGTGTCACCACAGCAACGGTGGTGTTTGTGAGCGTGTCACTTTGTGTCTATGACCAGCAGGTCACCTAGTATGATCAATGCCAGGGCCTGGGGGTTAGACTGCAGTTCCTTCATTCTGAGCCAGGTGTAGAACGTAGTCCTCGCCTTCTCAGTTTCAGTTTACTGTGCATATCCTCGTTTCTGAACTCGCTTCTGAATCGATGCCTTCCAGCTCAGCCAGTTGTATTTCAAGGCATTCTACTGTCATGTTTTCTTCAGCAACATCTGAAAAAACTATAAAGATAATTGAAAAGTTAGACCATGCCAGCAATATATTGTGAAAGAATGTCATCATCAAGCTTGAGCCAACAGCACTTGTAGTTCATTGTGTGTGAAGGAGGTTCTTCATCTTGAGTCAAAATAATAATAAACAGCTTGTCGCTGAAAGAATACCTGGTGCTTAGAGTCAGGTCTGGAATATTTTCTTTACTGTGATATTGTTTCAAGAGTTCAACATACACTCCAGCTGGCTTGATACCACAGAATGAGTGACCTAAAATTAAATTATGGCTTATACATTTATTCAAAACAACAGAGTGGTATCAGGTACTTGTGACGCACAAACCAGACTGTAAAGACACACAAAACAAAAAAACTATTAAAGTGAGCACAGTCACTCACTTAATGGGCCTATATGCTCCACTGACTGGTGATAAATAAAACAGTCAATGATAACAGCCACTGTCATTTGCTACAGCAAAGACGCATCATCATTCATCTGTGAACGCGAGGGAAGGTATAGGTTGTGGTACTGTGCTGCGCATAAATCGCAGCCAACATGAACATACCAGTGAAAAAACATACAAAGAAACATAAAATAGCCGTAATGGCACAAAATTGAGCTTAAAGTATATTTACTTTTGGATGTGAGTATTTGCACAAAGTCGCCCATCAGGTTCATAGCTGTTTCTTTTGTGTGTAAGCTGGTAATGTCTCAAGGAGCCCATCCCTACCCGTTCCTGTCTCCTGCAAGTGTCCCATTGCATCAAAGAATGTCGCCTGATGCAGTTTTCAAAAGTTAATGTTCATATTTTCTCCACTTAGAGAACAATGACACAAGCAAAACAGGCTGTAGTGTCACGCAACTAAAATATCACTAAAATACCGGTGTTTCGTGCCACCGACGCCAAATGTTGGACGTCAATAAGATACCTGGTATCGTTATGAAGAAGCGATCACCAGTCCTCTGCGCACGAACCACCTTCCAGTCCGCTCACGTATTTCTCGTTGGCTGTATGAAACTGGTGCCGACACTTCAGTAATCCTCAGCAATGCCAGGTAGTGTTGAGGAGATCGCTGCATTTCGTCATGCCGACCGAGCAACAGCAGACTTGACGCTTGTGGGGCGAGGTGTTGTTACCGTTCTCTGCCAACACGGTTAGTTGTCATTGCGCCAGAGCAGGGTTGCAAGGTGATTGTGCCAGCCAAGAATGATGAATCAAATCATTTATTGATCATCAGCAACCGCTATGTTGAATTGTTGTGAATAGTGCTCAGCTGCCAAAGGTCAGAGACCTTCCTGCCAGCTGGGACAGGGTCACCAAAGTGTAGCGTAGCAGGCAGTGTTAAGTGCCCGCAGCCAGTGAGGTGAAAACTTTCTTGAGTGATGCCTTGTGGCAGCAGTCAGTCACTCTCCGCTATCAGACAGCATATTCATAGCATGTTAAAGTAGTAACTGAGATTGGGGGTCGCCCTCTGAATGACTCTCATTACGTTGTTTTGAAGAGAGTGCCAGTCTGGAGGAGAAAGGTGAGCGTTAACATCTGTCTTCGTAGTCATGTCAGCAATAAAAGATTCAGAGCATCATTTATGTGAGGTTACCAGACAAGAGAGCGGATTACTTGCCCTCAACCATTTAATACTCAGCACTGTACAGTCATCCTTCGAGCATCAGCTTCTGTCATTCATTTTGAGTCCATGAATGCTTGGAATATACCAGTATAGAAGAGGCCTGACAAAGATAAAATTAATAGTGAAAATCATATTTGTGAAAATATTAAACGCTTGCTGCATACTAACATACCCAATAAACAAAATTAATAAGAAAACAAAATAGGTGCAGTTAATATGCTTAGGGGCTGCTTGTTTCCAGAAAAATTAATAATTTATTTCCGAATGAATAATATTTATTACCCTACAACATAAGAACAAGAATTTTCTTTTACATCTTGCTAGTGGTAAATAAAATAATAATAATAATTAAAAAAACAGCTGAAAATACAAATGTAGGCCAAAAGTAGTGAGTCATCCTCAACACAGAATACAGCAGCCAGCACACAGTGAACATACCTAACAGCAGTTATTGAGTTTTGAGTATGGTTAACTTTCTACCATTTGAAACATCGCTACAGTGTTGTTAAGGTTGTTAAGAAATCAGGGCTTTATGAATGAAAGAGACAGTACCATATTGTAGCAGCTGAAAGAACATAAAACATAGTTGTTTGATAACTGTTCAGCAAACATATTTGTCCGGCGCAAGCCACTACTGCCGCTGGTCCCAACGGTCACAGGTGTTGTTCAACCCAGCGCACAGGCGCAGTGACGGCCGGAATAATGCCACTCATCTAGATCGACGCACCTGCTCAGCGGTACCAGGCAACCATTAGCGTTCACCCCGACAGCACAGTTGGTCATTTCAGCCTTCTTCGAGCTAGGCTTGCTTAATGAAACAGTTTGTTAAAGATCGGCGAAGAGCATTTCAGTAAAGTTAAGAGTGCAAGCAGGAGGTTGCAAAATTAACATCAGCTGCCCTCGAGTATAATCAAAGACCAAGGGGAGGTGCGAGCTTATACATGGATCTCGGGATACTTTCTTAGTCTTTGTGTTTCTTTAAAAGTTGAGGCCTTCTTTAAAATAAATTATTTGCACATGCATTTACTTTCATACATTCACATTTGTGAGGAGAATAAAAGTGAAAAACTAAACTCAAAGTGTGAGCAAAAATGTGGGTCAGAACAGCAACACTCTTGCAGGTAATAGTTACTGTTTGAGAAACATTTCAAGTTAGTCACATAAAATATTAAGAATTACAGGAATATTATTCGACACACTATTAGAACAAGTTGACAAAGAGCTCAGTGCTCAAAATTAAAACGCTGAAACAGAATAGCCAAACAGGTAGCTTGTGGAGCAGCACGTAATATTCAATACAAGTGAGATGAAGAAGAAATATTTTGCACAGCAATGACAAACAGGTTATGTTAAAACCAAAACATTTAAAGAAAATTATACTTTCTTTTTCACATTCTGAAGCACCACATGCATCACATGTTAACTTCTTTATTGCAAACAGTTACAAATGTTGCTAGTTTGCCAGAGAATTGCACCATAAAATGCACATTACTAGAGGCAACAGAAACTTCTAGTGTACTCTCATTACATTATACTTCTTCCATAGCAGACACACACACTTGTATCACATTGCAATGTTATTTACTCAAGCCGCAGGTTTAAAGAAGCAGAGTGGTCTTCACGATTTTCTCTTCAGGTAAATAAACATAAGGTTAACAATACATTGAAAGATAAACATAAGTCACTAAAGTTTATACAGCACTGCAAAAGTTTCAGGCAGGTGGAAAAATGCTGTAAACAAAGAATGCTTAAGTAAATATAAATAATGATTGTTTATTTTTATCAATTTACAAAATGCAAAGTGAGCGAACAAAAGAAAAACCTAAATCAAATCAATAGTTGGTGTTACTTTTGCCTTCAAACCAGCATCAATTTATGGCTCGCTCCCTGATTCAGCATCATCGGCAAGTGTCTGGGATCACATGAACAGACAGAAGGATGTGAGGAAGCTTACATCCACAGAAGATCTGTGGTTAGTTCTCCAAGATGTTTGGAAACAACTCAATGCCTTCAAAACTGTATAGAAGAATTTGAAGGCAAAGGGTGGTCACAACTCAAAGCTGATTTGATTTAGATTTCTCGTTCATTCACTGCATTTTGCTGATTGATGCAACAAATGATTAACACTTCCATTTTTTAAAGTTAATTTTTGTTTACAGCATTTTTCACACCTGCCTAAAAATTTAATAGTACGACACTTATTTGAGGTAGTATTTATAGTCTGAAGACTATGTGCATAATTATTGCTGTAAGTGAGGTCTCTGAGATTACTTAATTTGAAGTTCCAGGTCAGTTCAGGGGTCAATATTCTCGAGTTCCGAGTGTTTACAACAGAGTGTGAACACTTCAGGAAAAAGTGCACTTTACAGCTAGTCGAAAATTGTGGTCCTTCATGTCACTTCTTTTTTGTTTCGACTCTTGGGCTAGTGCTAGTTAAATAAACAACATCTGCATTCTACAGTCAGTCATTTGACATTGCAGTAAAATAAAAACAAATAAAATAAATAAACAAAGTGACATAGTCATTCATTTTCAATAACAGTCATAAGCCTACATTCATGACTGCCAGTTTTCAGACAATGAAGCAGTACAGCTAGCAATTTCAGACGTGCCAGCAGCCTTTCCTCAAATTCAAGAAGGGTTCACAAACAATAGTTTGTAAGTATAGAGTTTACAAACATGTTCTTCATCTTTGCTCAGCCACAGATTTAGCTAGCTTCTCTGCACAAATTATGGTCTTCAGAAAAGATGCAGCACATTTTTTCTAACTGCTTGAGTTTAAAGTGACTTCTTAAAGCCAACAATTTGGGAGCTGATTTTGTCAACTGAATCAAAGCCCATATTGCATCTTCGTCTCTGTCGAAGTGAAGTGCCTGCGCCTCGACAGCTGACAGCCTGAAAATTCATTTCTGGCCCAGTGCCCGACGCTTTCACCGCATGCTCTGCACCACGGTGACGGGCTTTCAGCCTTCCTTGACAATAGTACTTTATGTCGAAGATATTTTACCAGGTTGCAGCCCTGAATATGACAGCACCGAGACAACGGGTTCTCAGTAGCCTAATATCGATTACCTTAACTTCGGCGTTGACTAGATGTTGCACAAAAAAAAAAAAGCTTCAACGACGTTATCTGTTGATCATTTGCACCAATCTACGGTCTGAGAAAGCCAATGCCCCAATATTCAGCAATTACAAGTTATCTTTACCGGTAGGTCGCCATTGCGCACAATTATATAGGTGCTGACTAACTCTTCTCGTTGAGCACAAATAGCATTCAATATAAAGCAATTGAATAGTGCAGAATAATGATGATATGTCAAATATCATTTCAAATACACTGCCATCAACATATTAGCATGAAATTTCTATTTACTAAGAGCAGCTTGGTACACAGTTCATTACTACGTAACATGAGTTATTTTTTCGGTTTCGTTTCTGGTAGCAAGATAAGCAGGCACGGCGACGCCAGTGGAATAGTTTATTCACTAAAAATCAGACTATACCAATTACATTGTGCTATTACTTGTTAATTATCACGCCTTGTTATTGTGCAGCAAAACCAAGGCGTTACTGTTTTCAAAATGGCACAATTTGTTAACACAGAAGTGCAGATGACTTCGAAACTGGGGCATTCAGTAGCCTGTGCCATGTGTCTGCGGTTCGCAGAGGCCGCACTCACTGTAGTTATGTCACTGTCATAAACATTTAAACATTATCAAAGCGTGCTATGTTTCACACACAGTCAGCTTCTTCACTTAAATATTAAACTATGTAATTATTTCGAATAGTAGTCACAGTTAAAA
>CM029386.1:1397-17932 GCA_017165825.1 Hepsetus odoe | reverse complement strand
GGTAACCATGCGTTTAACCAAAACAGAGACAACAGAAAAGGACTGAGACTGGGATACTTACAAATAGCAGTGATAAAGGTTTTTTTTTCCTAATTTGAAGCCATACATTTTCCTTATAGTCTTTTTCTGTTCCATACACTGTTCCCCACGTACAAAATGAATCTGCTAAATGCCGCAAATGTAAATCAGAACAAGAATTTTCATTACTTTGTATAGTACATCTGTAAAGTATTCACAGTGCTCCACATTTTTTTCAATATTTTGCTATGTTACAGCCATATTCCAAAATGGATTAACACAGCACAACACACAGTGAACAATAATGAAATTATACTTCTGCTTTTCACCCATACACACAAACACATGCAACAGGGGGCAGCTATTGAAAGCACCAGGGGAGCAGTGATGGGGCCGGTACCTTGCTCAAGGGTACCTCAGGGCAACCTACTGGTCTGGGATTTGAACCCATGATCTTCTGATCCTGGGGTCAACTCCCTAAGCACTAACAATTAGGCCACCACTGCTAATGACAAAGTGAAAAGGTTTGCTTGTGTCACAGGTGGGGTGTTTTGGGCATGCTAGAGGGCGCTCTCTGTCACGTGTGAGGAGTTTTGGGCACGCTAGAGGGTGCTCTCTATCACGTATAAGGTGTTTCTGTCACATGAGGTGTTTTAGGCACGCTAGAGGGAGCTCTGTTCTGACTGAGCACACCTGAGCTTAAGAAGGCACAGGTATGCCTCATTGGGGCTGATTATTTAAGCCCCGATGAGTCAGAACAGAGCGCGGCTCATTAGGTAGGTCAAGCCTACGTGTAATTGTGGTTCTGTCTTTGTAACTTGGTAGCTTGAGTATGGACTGCAGTTCCCTGGCACTTGGGTTTGAATTAGAACTGCAGTCCTTGTTTTTTGTCACTGTGAACAATAAACCTCTGTTCCGAACTCCTGGCTCCGCACTGGTGTCCTTCCGGCACCCCGCCGCCGTTACAGCTTGAAACATGTACATAAGTATTTACAGCATTTGCCAAGACACTCAAAAATGAGCTCAGGTGCATCCTGTTTCCACCGATCTTCCTTCAGAAATTCTATAACTTGACTGAAGTCCACCTTTGGTAAATTCAGTTTCACACACAGTTCTGTATAAGTCCCATAGTTGACAGTGCTTGTTCGAGCAGAAACCAAGCCAAGAAGTTCAATTGTCTGTAGATCTCAGAGACAGGATTGAATCAAGGCACAGATCTGGGGAATGCTACAGAAAAATTGCTCCAGCTTTCAAGGTCCCAGTCAGCACAGTGGCCTCCATCATATGTATAGTTGAGGCCAAAATTATTAGTTGAGGCCCCCTTTATGAAATTAGACAACACTCTTGATTTCTCCATGAAAATGACCTTTAACAACAAGTGTTTGTTATTTTTGAAACAAATACACTATAAAAAACAATGTCCACTAAGTTTAATTAGGATATTTTCTTGATACACTGAGTTGAAAGCAGGGGTAGGGGCAGCGGTGGCCTAGTGGTTAGGGAGTTGCCTCTACATAGGAAGATTGTGGGTTCAATTCCCTCACCAGTAGGTTGCCTTGAGGTACCCTTGAGCAAGGTACCGTCCCCATCACTGCTCCCCGGGCGCTTTCAATAGCTGCCCACTGCTGCATGGTGTTTGTGTGCATGGGTTAAATGCAGAGGTCCAATTTTGTTGTGGTTCACGTGTGCTGTGCTGTGTTGTGACCTCGCAATGACAAGGGTTGTCACTTTCACTTTTTTTGAAACAAGAAAGGGCAAAAATGATCCAAAATAATTAGCCCTCTGGCCATTAATAGTCAATAGTGTTCTCTTTCTGAGCCACAACTGACAACAATCTCTTAGAGTAGTTCTTTACCAGGTTGGCACAGGTCTCCTAAGGGATTTTGGCCCATTCTTCCATTGCAAATTGTTCTAGTTGGTCCACATTGCATGGTTTCCGAGCATGGACATTCACTTTGAGCACCCGCCACAGATTCTCAATAGGATTGAGGTCTGGGCTCTGTGCGGGCCACTCCAGGATCTTGGTTTCGGTATCCTTGAGGAACTGTTGGACTAATTTCGATGTATGCTTTGGTTCATTGTCTTGTTGGAAGACCCAGCGACAACCTAAGCCTAGATTTCAGATTTCTGCATATTCTCCCTCAAAATGTCAACATAATTTTCTTTTTTCATGATGCCATGCACCCAAACAAGGCTCCCTGTGCAAAACAGCTCCACAGCATGATGCTCCCACCACCATGTTTAACTGTATTACATTTAATGAGCATTTTGCAGATACTCATATGCAGAGCAACTTCCATGTCCTAATTACAGGTACAGTACAGTACCCCTGGAGCAATTCAGGGTTAAGGGTCTTTCAGGGACCCAGTGGTGGTAGTGCCAGAGGTGGGATTTGAACCTGGGACCTCTTGAGCCATAGGTCCATAGGCAAGTATCCTACCTTTAGACCACCACCACCCTGTGTGTTCCTAGGGTTGAAGGCCTCTCCCTTTATTCGCCAAACATAAGCAACATCCATGTGCCCAAACAGTCCCAGTTCAGTCTCATCAGACCAAAGCACAGACTTCCAAAACTCATCTTTACCTTTCAAATGTTCATGGGCAAACCTCAGTCGGGCTGTGATGTGCCACTCTTTGAGTAAAGGGGTTCTTCTGGGACGATGGCCCTGAAGCCCACCACGATGAAGAGCCCTCACAACTGTGTTCCTTGAAACATCAACTCCAGAAGAGGCCAGGTCAGCAACAATCATATTGGCAGATGTCCTGGGCTCCTTGCTGACATCTCTGACTATTTTCTTCTCAGAGTTCTTGAAATCTTGCACTTATGGTCACGGCCAGGTTTGTTTCTTACAGAATTTGTCTCCTTGTACTTGACAATGATGCAATGTACAGCAGTTCTAGACACTGTGAATTGCTCTGAAACCCCCTTTTCATGAGCCTCTACTATCTTCTTTCTGAGCTCAAGACTGATTTCCTTTGTCTTTGGCATTATAACAGTAGTCCCTCTCATGTTAAAGTGCCCTGTTCCTTGGAGTCTTTTTATGCTGATTGAATGTTGTTAGGAAGCCAATTGACTGCAGGTGTTGTTAGGAAGCCAACTGACTGCACAGGTGTGGTTTCAAAGCGGAGTGGTTAATTACTGTAGGTGTGTTTTGAAAGCAAATTCACATGGGGCCCCATTTTTTTACTATATGTGATATAAAGCAAGCTATACAAAAATGTACATGTATTTTATATTACAAAATGTACCAAAAGCTACTAAATAGCACTGGTGAATGTTTACTTATATCAAGTTTAATCAATGCTGCAAACATTGGGAAGAAATTTAGAAAAATGTTCCATAATTCCTGGGAGGCTAAAAATTTTGGCCCCAACTGTAAATGGAAGAAGTCTGGAACCACTAGGACTCTTTCTAGAGTTGGCCAATCTGAATGATTGAGGTAGTCAGGGAGGTGACCAAGAGACCAAGTTACATCACTCTGTGGAGAGAGGAGAACCTTCTGGAAGGACAACCATTTTTGCAGCACTCCACTAATCACGCCTGTATGGTAGAGTGGCCAGACAGAAGCCTCTCCTTAGTAAAAGGCACATGACAGTTTGCCCAAAGAACCCTGAAGGATTCCCAGACCCTGAGAAACAAAATGATCTGGTCTGATGATTGGCCTGAATGCTGAGCATCATGTCTGGTGGAAAAGGCATTGCTCATCACCTGGCCAATACCATTTCTACAGCGAAGCCTGGTGGTGGCAGCATCATGACATGGGATGTTTTTCAGCAACAGGAACTGGGAGACCTGTCAGGGATTGAGGGAAAGATGATTGCAGTAATGTACAGACATATCATTGATGATAACCTGCTCCAGAGCACTCTGGACCCCAGACTGGGGCGATGGTTCATATTTCAACAGGACAATGACTCTAAACTGCACACAGCCAAGATAACAAAGGAGTGGTTTCAAGAATGTCCTTCAGTGGCCCAGCCAGAGACAAAACTTGAACCTGATTGAAAATCTCTGGAGAGATCTGAAAATGGCTATGCTCCGAAGCTCCCCATCCAACCTGATGGAGCTTGACAGGTTCTGCAAAGAAAACTGTGAGAAAACTGTGAGAAACTGCCCAAAATTAGTTGTGTCAAGCTTGTAGAATCATACTCAAAAAGACCTGAAGATGTAATTGCTGCAAAGGTAAAGGCTGTGAATACTTATGTTTTATTTATTTATTTTTTTCTTGCTTTGTCATTAAGGGGTATTGTGCGTAGAATTTAGAGGCAAAAAATACTTTACAGATCCACTGTATGTAGGCCTAGTTTTTCAATGTCTCAAAAAAACAATGTCAAGTGACAAAATCTGTCACTGAGGATGGAAATTTTGTTATTATAACCAGAAAGATATTTTATAATGATATGATGTTTCCATATATTTGCCATCTTTACCAAAAATAAGTGGACACATCTGCAAAAGCCCTTTATAACTAACTTTGGTTGTTACTGACATCTGATGTAAATTTCATGTTAATATTCCCATTAGAAATATATTTACTGAGAAAAATTTTGATGTAATCAGTACTTATTTACTGCACTTTAACTTAAATCTCACCCCATATAAGTAAATTCTCTTGATAGAAAACACACATGTTATTGTACTTGTAACCTTGATTCCTATGATAAATTTTTTATCTTCCTTAGGGTGCTGGCGGTTTTTAACTTTATAGTCTTCAGTGCATACACTGAATGAAAATCATTGATTTTACATGCATTTAAACCCCATCATGATATGCAGTGATTGTCACGGTAGATGGTGCTCTGCTCTAACTCGAGCACATCTGGGCTCATGCGGGCACAGGTGTGCTTCATTGTGGGCTGGCTTTGTAAGCCCCAATGAGTCAGAGCAGAGTGTTGGCCATTTAAGAGGCTTAGCCTTCGTGGTAACAGTGGTGTTTTAAGTTCTGAATTTTGTTATGTTCAGTATGGTAAATAAACTCAAGAACTAGACTCCCGGCTACGCATCTATGTCCTACCCACAACAGCCATGTCATGGGCTGGACATCAGTGCAGAGCCCAGAGCTTCGTACTGAACTTTAATAACGGAAATGTCACACAGGGATACACTGAAAAAGTAAATAAATAAAAAAAATGTTTCAGATGTTATAACATGATAAATATATAAAATGATATAAAAAATTAAATAAATACAATATTAAATCACAGTACAGTTGATGCAAAAGCATAAGTAGATTTTACAGTTATATTGATAATACATTATTGATTCATGTTAAAATTATGAACACATTTGAATCAAGTTTGAGGCTATACTTTTTCTGATCCATCCACACTTTCCTACTGACAACCATGAATTGAAATTCCTTGGCCTGTGATGTGGCCCTAGAAGTAAATTTTGTGTTTCGTATGTATATTGTCCGATTTCTTTATTTGTTTATTTTTCTGCACAGGTCACCCCATAAGTTTCTTTCTTTTCCCCAGAATCTAATGGGACCACAACAAGCTGAGAGAATACATGTGAGTAGAATTGTATTTTTAGGTAAAAACACGAAGTAAATTCGATCCATGCTGACTCCCATCAGCCCAACATTATTAAACAAAGAAACAAAATAGTATAAAACACATGTTGGTAGAATACACCTCCAGCTCTACCACCATTGGGTACCTGAACAAAACCCTTAATTTTCATTTATATTTAAGGCATTTAGCAGATGCTTTTATCCAGAGTGACTTCCAGTTCCTTACTACAGGGACAGTCCCCCTGGAGAAACTCAGGGTTAAGGGTTTTTAGGAACCCAATATTGGTGCTGGAAGTGGGATTTGAACCTGTGATTTCTTGGTCCATAAGTGAGTAACCTACCACTAGACCTTTTTCTTATAACCAGCCTTTGAACCATGAGGAGGTGTGAATGCGATGGGACGACTGTTATTGATGCAAGACAATGAAGACCTCTTTTTTTACACAGGGGTGATGAGGGTGTTTTTGAAGCACCTTGGAACAACTGTAGTGCTCAGAGAGATGTTGAGGATGTCTATGAAAACATCTGCCAGCTGTTCTGCACATCTTCTGAGTACAGAGCCAGGTATGTTCTCTGGAACAATGACTTTGCATGGGATGACTTTCAACAAAGATCTCATCTTAGCCATGGTCAGGCAGAGCATCTGAATGTTAGGAGGAGGGATGATCTTCCTCACCACAATGTCATTTTGCACATCAAATTGTGGTTCAGCACATCTGGATTGGAGGCTTCAGCATCACAGGTCGGAGAAGATGTCCTGTAGTTGGTGAGGGCCTGGATGGATGTGTTCTGGAAGTGGTCATGGATTCTCTGGGCATGTGTGTGCTTTGTGATGGCTCGATTCAGGTTTGCCCTCACTGCTCTTAGGGCAGCTTCATCCCTTGACTTGAAAGCCATTTCCTGGGTTCAGGAGTGTGCACATTTCAGCAGTCATCCTTGGCTTGGCTGTGGTGTGTGGTGATAAGAACATCAATGCCCTTGTTGATGTATTCAGTTATTGATGCTATGAACCTGTCCAGGTTGATGGAGCCACCATAGTTCCATAGAGAACCATAGAGAACCTGCACCATTGTGTTCATGTAAATACACAGGCCTGAGTCTGAGTAAACTACGGAGAGTCCTTTCAGCTGGATGGTGCCATCTGGAATGCTGTTGCTGAGCAATGTTTCTGTAAAAACAAAAATACAGCAGTCTCTAAACTCATGGTGGGTGGTCTGCTGGATTTCTGTTCAATTATCGGTTCAATTGTCCTTTGCAAACATCTGATCTCCATCCCAAATACATCCCCCTGGTACCCCTACCCATACCAAGGTCTCTGACATATTTTCATCCTCTCCTTTCAGCTGTTCCTGTTAAGGATTGGTGCAGTGCATCATCTGTCTGCATTTCTTCCTGTCCTCTGCATCTTCCTCCTTCAAATCAACTGCATGCATGTCCTCTCTCACCACATCCATAATGTGTTTCTCTTGTCCTCTTGCCTGGCAGCTTCATCCTCAACATCCTTTTTCAAATATACCTCTCTTTGCAAACCAAACCAACAAATGAGGTGTCGCAATTACTTTTTTTTTTTTTTTTTTTTTTTAGAATATTTTGTTCTAAACATTGACTACACAGCACTGAATAAAAGCAAATACTCACAAATATTTACACAGTGATGGTAAGCATCACTACACAGAATGTGTGCAACTGGTCTATGCTATGCTATACACCATAGAAGAGGAACAACCTGAGAAGTGGCCTGCCACAGAAAAGAAAAGAGGAAAATACACAAAGTTCACAAACACTCGGTTGAAAGCTCTCTCTTCACCCAAGTGTCCAAAATGTACAACCACACATCACATGACATGACTACATAGTCAATCATTGACTGCTGGCCTATGGAGCATTAGTACCATATACACTTTTGATTTGGCTAGTGCTTGAACATGGCTGGAACATTCCTCCCAGTCACCCCTCTCCAAGTTTCTCCATCATTGCCAACATGAGTGCACAATTTTGCATTACTTGGTAGACTTGAAATAATTAATCAGTGCAATTTAACTATGAATTATAGGTTATAAAGTGCTTCTAAAGATAATTATAAAATGATTTTTCACTTGGTAAGAGGATACATTTGTGTTCTTCCTGGTTGTCATAAAAGGGAATCAATCTAATCTAAGTGAATCAATCTAAGTTACTCTAGAAGAAAGTTTGGTGCAGTATCAATTAGCAATTAATATACACACATTTTATTTAGTAAAGACAAAAGACACATAGGAATAAAATAAACCACTTTGAATTTTTAGAATGAATCAAATTTGAACTGAAGTCACTTCTGTATTCGGACATTTTTTACACATGTCATACACACAAAGGTTTATTTAGCCATATTGAAGTAATATACTATGACATGGATGGTAACTAAGTGCTATAGTTTGTTAAGAAAAACAATACAAACAGCTGCATTTAGGCTTTTTAAACAAAAATCAGTCATGCTTACTTTTTGTGAAGTGGATAAACAGGATCTTTCTTAACATGCAATATTCTTTGATGCAGAACAAAGATTCTGTTTTTGAGCTCTTTGGTTTTTAGTGAGTATATGATGGGGTTTGCACAGGGTGGGATGCAGGAAGACAGTGACAAACTCACTATTCTCAGATCTGAACTGATCTTAACTTGGAAAAGTCCAACCATAAAAATGATCAAAATAGGAACATAGAAAATGGCCACGAGTATAAGATGTTCTGTGCATGTGGCCAGTGTCTTAATCCTGCTCTCTACACTTTTCATTTGGAAGACAGAAGTTAAAATGCACATATAAGACAGAACTATGAAACTCAGTGGTACAAAGTTACAGACTAAACTCAAAGTTGTGGCTAGGGTCCACTGTAATGAATAATCATTACAAGCAAGCCTGAAAACTGGTGCAAAGTCACAGAAATAGCTATTTACTTGAACCGAATTGCAGAAAGATAGGTAAGTCATAGTTGAAACAGAGATGATTGTGACACCATGGCTTAAGGTCCATAATGCTGTTATAATCGCAGTCATGATGGTGATAGTGTTGATAGCTGTCTGTCTCAATGGAAAACATATTGCAATTAAACGGTCAAAGGCAAGAATAGCAATGGAAAATGCTTCAAGAATTAAAAAGCTATAGTACATGTACATTTGTACCAAGCACAATTTAAAATCCATGAAATTTTCCTTGAGCAGATAGATCTTAATCATACTGGGGATGAGGGATGTGCTGAGGACCAAGTCAACAACTGCTAGGTTCCCCACTGCAATGAACTTCGGAACATGTAAATTACGGTCAATATAAATGATACTGATTACAAAACAGTTAGAAACAGCAGTTATGACATAAAGAAAAGTCAAGAAAATGACAAGGACATTTGCATTAGGTATAGAGGTTAGACCAATGATATAAAAGCCCTTAGGATGAATGAGAGAATCGTTCTGCATTGAAGCTGTAGGTCTCTGCATATTCCTTGTCTTCCTTTTCAGCTTGCATATGTTCTGTTCTGATTACGAGACACTCCAGCTATGAACATTCAACAATAACATTCACTATGATCTTTCAATTATTATAGATTAGGTACCTGAATATTGGTTAATATTTCCACACTTACATCATTAAAATGATCCAGACAAGACAGAAAATGTTAATGTAGCTGTTAGCATCCTGAAATGAGTGGGAGCTACCAATTTCCTTTATCCAATATCCCTGCCTTGCATGGAAATATATAGCTCGGTATGTTCTCCAGAGGTGTCATTATAATGGAAATAACTTTAATACAGCAAGTTCTCATGATGAAAACACACTAATTATGGACCTTATGTTTCACTCAAATCACATGAGATTAATTATGCAAAACGTGATATTAGGCAATTAATCTAAACAATGGTAACCATGCGTTTAACCAAAACAGAGACAACAGAAAAGGACTGAGACTGGGATACTTACAAATAGCAGTGATAAAGGTTTTTTTTTCCTAATTTGAAGCCATACATTTTCCTTATAGTCTTTTTCTGTTCCATACACTGTTCCCCACGTACAAAATGAATCTGCTAAATGCCGCAAATGTAAATCAGAACAAGAATTTTCATTACTTTGTATAGTACATCTGTAAAGTATTCACAGTGCTCCACATTTTTTTCAATATTTTGCTATGTTACAGCCATATTCCAAAATGGATTAACACAGCACAACACACAGTGAACAATAATGAAATTATACTTCTGCTTTTCACCCATACACACAAACACATGCAACAGGGGGCAGCTATTGAAAGCACCAGGGGAGCAGTGATGGGGCCGGTACCTTGCTCAAGGGTACCTCAGGGCAACCTACTGGTCTGGGATTTGAACCCATGATCTTCTGATCCTGGGGTCAACTCCCTAAGCACTAACAATTAGGCCACCACTGCTAATGACAAAGTGAAAAGGTTTGCTTGTGTCACAGGTGGGGTGTTTTGGGCATGCTAGAGGGCGCTCTCTGTCACGTGTGAGGAGTTTTGGGCACGCTAGAGGGTGCTCTCTATCACGTATAAGGTGTTTCTGTCACATGAGGTGTTTTAGGCACGCTAGAGGGAGCTCTGTTCTGACTGAGCACACCTGAGCTTAAGAAGGCACAGGTATGCCTCATTGGGGCTGATTATTTAAGCCCCGATGAGTCAGAACAGAGCGCGGCTCATTAGGTAGGTCAAGCCTACGTGTAATTGTGGTTCTGTCTTTGTAACTTGGTAGCTTGAGTATGGACTGCAGTTCCCTGGCACTTGGGTTTGAATTAGAACTGCAGTCCTTGTTTTTTGTCACTGTGAACAATAAACCTCTGTTCCGAACTCCTGGCTCCGCACTGGTGTCCTTCCGGCACCCCGCCGCCGTTACAGCTTGAAACATGTACATAAGTATTTACAGCATTTGCCAAGACACTCAAAAATGAGCTCAGGTGCATCCTGTTTCCACCGATCTTCCTTCAGAAATTCTATAACTTGACTGAAGTCCACCTTTGGTAAATTCAGTTTCACACACAGTTCTGTATAAGTCCCATAGTTGACAGTGCTTGTTCGAGCAGAAACCAAGCCAAGAAGTTCAATTGTCTGTAGATCTCAGAGACAGGATTGAATCAAGGCACAGATCTGGGGAATGCTACAGAAAAATTGCTCCAGCTTTCAAGGTCCCAGTCAGCACAGTGGCCTCCATCATATGTATAGTTGAGGCCAAAATTATTAGTTGAGGCCCCCTTTATGAAATTAGACAACACTCTTGATTTCTCCATGAAAATGACCTTTAACAACAAGTGTTTGTTATTTTTGAAACAAATACACTATAAAAAACAATGTCCACTAAGTTTAATTAGGATATTTTCTTGATACACTGAGTTGAAAGCAGGGGTAGGGGCAGCGGTGGCCTAGTGGTTAGGGAGTTGCCTCTACATAGGAAGATTGTGGGTTCAATTCCCTCACCAGTAGGTTGCCTTGAGGTACCCTTGAGCAAGGTACCGTCCCCATCACTGCTCCCCGGGCGCTTTCAATAGCTGCCCACTGCTGCATGGTGTTTGTGTGCATGGGTTAAATGCAGAGGTCCAATTTTGTTGTGGTTCACGTGTGCTGTGCTGTGTTGTGACCTCGCAATGACAAGGGTTGTCACTTTCACTTTTTTTGAAACAAGAAAGGGCAAAAATGATCCAAAATAATTAGCCCTCTGGCCATTAATAGTCAATAGTGTTCTCTTTCTGAGCCACAACTGACAACAATCTCTTAGAGTAGTTCTTTACCAGGTTGGCACAGGTCTCCTAAGGGATTTTGGCCCATTCTTCCATTGCAAATTGTTCTAGTTGGTCCACATTGCATGGTTTCCGAGCATGGACATTCACTTTGAGCACCCGCCACAGATTCTCAATAGGATTGAGGTCTGGGCTCTGTGCGGGCCACTCCAGGATCTTGGTTTCGGTATCCTTGAGGAACTGTTGGACTAATTTCGATGTATGCTTTGGTTCATTGTCTTGTTGGAAGACCCAGCGACAACCTAAGCCTAGATTTCAGATTTCTGCATATTCTCCCTCAAAATGTCAACATAATTTTCTTTTTTCATGATGCCATGCACCCAAACAAGGCTCCCTGTGCAAAACAGCTCCACAGCATGATGCTCCCACCACCATGTTTAACTGTATTACATTTAATGAGCATTTTGCAGATACTCATATGCAGAGCAACTTCCATGTCCTAATTACAGGTACAGTACAGTACCCCTGGAGCAATTCAGGGTTAAGGGTCTTTCAGGGACCCAGTGGTGGTAGTGCCAGAGGTGGGATTTGAACCTGGGACCTCTTGAGCCATAGGTCCATAGGCAAGTATCCTACCTTTAGACCACCACCACCCTGTGTGTTCCTAGGGTTGAAGGCCTCTCCCTTTATTCGCCAAACATAAGCAACATCCATGTGCCCAAACAGTCCCAGTTCAGTCTCATCAGACCAAAGCACAGACTTCCAAAACTCATCTTTACCTTTCAAATGTTCATGGGCAAACCTCAGTCGGGCTGTGATGTGCCACTCTTTGAGTAAAGGGGTTCTTCTGGGACGATGGCCCTGAAGCCCACCACGATGAAGAGCCCTCACAACTGTGTTCCTTGAAACATCAACTCCAGAAGAGGCCAGGTCAGCAACAATCATATTGGCAGATGTCCTGGGCTCCTTGCTGACATCTCTGACTATTTTCTTCTCAGAGTTCTTGAAATCTTGCACTTATGGTCACGGCCAGGTTTGTTTCTTACAGAATTTGTCTCCTTGTACTTGACAATGATGCAATGTACAGCAGTTCTAGACACTGTGAATTGCTCTGAAACCCCCTTTTCATGAGCCTCTACTATCTTCTTTCTGAGCTCAAGACTGATTTCCTTTGTCTTTGGCATTATAACAGTAGTCCCTCTCATGTTAAAGTGCCCTGTTCCTTGGAGTCTTTTTATGCTGATTGAATGTTGTTAGGAAGCCAATTGACTGCAGGTGTTGTTAGGAAGCCAACTGACTGCACAGGTGTGGTTTCAAAGCGGAGTGGTTAATTACTGTAGGTGTGTTTTGAAAGCAAATTCACATGGGGCCCCATTTTTTTACTATATGTGATATAAAGCAAGCTATACAAAAATGTACATGTATTTTATATTACAAAATGTACCAAAAGCTACTAAATAGCACTGGTGAATGTTTACTTATATCAAGTTTAATCAATGCTGCAAACATTGGGAAGAAATTTAGAAAAATGTTCCATAATTCCTGGGAGGCTAAAAATTTTGGCCCCAACTGTAAATGGAAGAAGTCTGGAACCACTAGGACTCTTTCTAGAGTTGGCCAATCTGAATGATTGAGGTAGTCAGGGAGGTGACCAAGAGACCAAGTTACATCACTCTGTGGAGAGAGGAGAACCTTCTGGAAGGACAACCATTTTTGCAGCACTCCACTAATCACGCCTGTATGGTAGAGTGGCCAGACAGAAGCCTCTCCTTAGTAAAAGGCACATGACAGTTTGCCCAAAGAACCCTGAAGGATTCCCAGACCCTGAGAAACAAAATGATCTGGTCTGATGATTGGCCTGAATGCTGAGCATCATGTCTGGTGGAAAAGGCATTGCTCATCACCTGGCCAATACCATTTCTACAGCGAAGCCTGGTGGTGGCAGCATCATGACATGGGATGTTTTTCAGCAACAGGAACTGGGAGACCTGTCAGGGATTGAGGGAAAGATGATTGCAGTAATGTACAGACATATCATTGATGATAACCTGCTCCAGAGCACTCTGGACCCCAGACTGGGGCGATGGTTCATATTTCAACAGGACAATGACTCTAAACTGCACACAGCCAAGATAACAAAGGAGTGGTTTCAAGAATGTCCTTCAGTGGCCCAGCCAGAGACAAAACTTGAACCTGATTGAAAATCTCTGGAGAGATCTGAAAATGGCTATGCTCCGAAGCTCCCCATCCAACCTGATGGAGCTTGACAGGTTCTGCAAAGAAAACTGTGAGAAAACTGTGAGAAACTGCCCAAAATTAGTTGTGTCAAGCTTGTAGAATCATACTCAAAAAGACCTGAAGATGTAATTGCTGCAAAGGTAAAGGCTGTGAATACTTATGTTTTATTTATTTATTTTTTTCTTGCTTTGTCATTAAGGGGTATTGTGCGTAGAATTTAGAGGCAAAAAATACTTTACAGATCCACTGTATGTAGGCCTAGTTTTTCAATGTCTCAAAAAAACAATGTCAAGTGACAAAATCTGTCACTGAGGATGGAAATTTTGTTATTATAACCAGAAAGATATTTTATAATGATATGATGTTTCCATATATTTGCCATCTTTACCAAAAATAAGTGGACACATCTGCAAAAGCCCTTTATAACTAACTTTGGTTGTTACTGACATCTGATGTAAATTTCATGTTAATATTCCCATTAGAAATATATTTACTGAGAAAAATTTTGATGTAATCAGTACTTATTTACTGCACTTTAACTTAAATCTCACCCCATATAAGTAAATTCTCTTGATAGAAAACACACATGTTATTGTACTTGTAACCTTGATTCCTATGATAAATTTTTTATCTTCCTTAGGGTGCTGGCGGTTTTTAACTTTATAGTCTTCAGTGCATACACTGAATGAAAATCATTGATTTTACATGCATTTAAACCCCATCATGATATGCAGTGATTGTCACGGTAGATGGTGCTCTGCTCTAACTCGAGCACATCTGGGCTCATGCGGGCACAGGTGTGCTTCATTGTGGGCTGGCTTTGTAAGCCCCAATGAGTCAGAGCAGAGTGTTGGCCATTTAAGAGGCTTAGCCTTCGTGGTAACAGTGGTGTTTTAAGTTCTGAATTTTGTTATGTTCAGTATGGTAAATAAACTCAAGAACTAGACTCCCGGCTACGCATCTATGTCCTACCCACAACAGCCATGTCATGGGCTGGACATCAGTGCAGAGCCCAGAGCTTCGTACTGAACTTTAATAACGGAAATGTCACACAGGGATACACTGAAAAAGTAAATAAATAAAAAAAATGTTTCAGATGTTATAACATGATAAATATATAAAATGATATAAAAAATTAAATAAATACAATATTAAATCACAGTACAGTTGATGCAAAAGCATAAGTAGATTTTACAGTTATATTGATAATACATTATTGATTCATGTTAAAATTATGAACACATTTGAATCAAGTTTGAGGCTATACTTTTTCTGATCCATCCACACTTTCCTACTGACAACCATGAATTGAAATTCCTTGGCCTGTGATGTGGCCCTAGAAGTAAATTTTGTGTTTCGTATGTATATTGTCCGATTTCTTTATTTGTTTATTTTTCTGCACAGGTCACCCCATAAGTTTCTTTCTTTTCCCCAGAATCTAATGGGACCACAACAAGCTGAGAGAATACATGTGAGTAGAATTGTATTTTTAGGTAAAAACACGAAGTAAATTCGATCCATGCTGACTCCCATCAGCCCAACATTATTAAACAAAGAAACAAAATAGTATAAAACACATGTTGGTAGAATACACCTCCAGCTCTACCACCATTGGGTACCTGAACAAAACCCTTAATTTTCATTTATATTTAAGGCATTTAGCAGATGCTTTTATCCAGAGTGACTTCCAGTTCCTTACTACAGGGACAGTCCCCCTGGAGAAACTCAGGGTTAAGGGTTTTTAGGAACCCAATATTGGTGCTGGAAGTGGGATTTGAACCTGTGATTTCTTGGTCCATAAGTGAGTAACCTACCACTAGACCTTTTTCTTATAACCAGCCTTTGAACCATGAGGAGGTGTGAATGCGATGGGACGACTGTTATTGATGCAAGACAATGAAGACCTCTTTTTTTACACAGGGGTGATGAGGGTGTTTTTGAAGCACCTTGGAACAACTGTAGTGCTCAGAGAGATGTTGAGGATGTCTATGAAAACATCTGCCAGCTGTTCTGCACATCTTCTGAGTACAGAGCCAGGTATGTTCTCTGGAACAATGACTTTGCATGGGATGACTTTCAACAAAGATCTCATCTTAGCCATGGTCAGGCAGAGCATCTGAATGTTAGGAGGAGGGATGATCTTCCTCACCACAATGTCATTTTGCACATCAAATTGTGGTTCAGCACATCTGGATTGGAGGCTTCAGCATCACAGGTCGGAGAAGATGTCCTGTAGTTGGTGAGGGCCTGGATGGATGTGTTCTGGAAGTGGTCATGGATTCTCTGGGCATGTGTGTGCTTTGTGATGGCTCGATTCAGGTTTGCCCTCACTGCTCTTAGGGCAGCTTCATCCCTTGACTTGAAAGCCATTTCCTGGGTTCAGGAGTGTGCACATTTCAGCAGTCATCCTTGGCTTGGCTGTGGTGTGTGGTGATAAGAACATCAATGCCCTTGTTGATGTATTCAGTTATTGATGCTATGAACCTGTCCAGGTTGATGGAGCCACCATAGTTCCATAGAGAACCATAGAGAACCTGCACCATTGTGTTCATGTAAATACACAGGCCTGAGTCTGAGTAAACTACGGAGAGTCCTTTCAGCTGGATGGTGCCATCTGGAATGCTGTTGCTGAGCAATGTTTCTGTAAAAACAAAAATACAGCAGTCTCTAAACTCATGGTGGGTGGTCTGCTGGATTTCTGTTCAATTATCGGTTCAATTGTCCTTTGCAAACATCTGATCTCCATCCCAAATACATCCCCCTGGTACCCCTACCCATACCAAGGTCTCTGACATATTTTCATCCTCTCCTTTCAGCTGTTCCTGTTAAGGATTGGTGCAGTGCATCATCTGTCTGCATTTCTTCCTGTCCTCTGCATCTTCCTCCTTCAAATCAACTGCATGCATGTCCTCTCTCACCACATCCATAATGTGTTTCTCTTGTCCTCTTGCCTGGCAGCTTCATCCTCAACATCCTTTTTCAAATATACCTCTCTTTGCAAACCAAACCAACAAATGAGGTGTCGCAATTACTTTTTTTTTTTTTTTTTTTTTT
>CM029385.1:24568421-24579814 GCA_017165825.1 Hepsetus odoe | reverse complement strand
TTTGTGTGTGTGTGTGTGTGTGTGTGTGTGTGTGTGTGTGTGTGTGTGTGTGTGTGCAGTCTCTACCTGTGCACTTGTACAGTTCAGCCAGAAGGGGTTTCTGATAAAGTGGCCAGTTATCGGAAGCACGTGGTGTTTCTAATAAAGTGTCCAGTGTAATGACGCTCCAGAGTAGGTGTGTTTTAAAGCATTATTGAGTGATTTCTTGAAAAACAAAGCCACAATCTCTCCACAGTGCTCCTCCTAAGTGTGGGGTATTGTGAGGGTGGAACGGCTTCCTGAGTGTGGTTTCATCGTTTCTCTCCAGGCTGAAGATGAGCGATGGCTGCAGTACAGCGAGAGGAACTGCGGGAGGCGTAATGGTTCAGCTCGTCAATTAATTGAATATTATTCGACATACAAATGATCACTGGGTGCAGTCTAATCTGTAATGCTCTTTAACTCACATTCACGAGATCGTTATGTGAAATATACATGTAATGAGGCCCGAAAGTGGTTCTGCTGAGGTTCCCCTCGGGCCGGGGTGTGTTAGAGTCGGGGAAGAGCGGGACGCTGCTCGGGAGAAGCTGATGGAGTGCTGCTGACGGGAGGATGCCTGGTGGAGTTTAAAGTGAATTAACTTTACGTGTCATTAGAGTTTATCACTGCACTGCCCTGCGATGGTCTGAGTGTGTGTGTGTGTGTGTGTGTGTGTGTGTGTGTGTGTGTGTGTGTGAGTGTGAGTGTGTGTGCTTAGTAGATGGTAAAGTGAGGGCAATTTCACTCAACATCAGTCTTGGCATCAGACTTATCTTGTATCTATCTTTCCATAAACACACACACACTCACACACACACACACACACACACACACACACACACACACACACACACACACACACACACACACACTAAGTCCTGATTGTTGGAAGCTCTCGAGGTTGGAGTGTGTGGTGTGTCCTGGTGTCCCCAGCAGGCTGGACGGAGGAGGTTCAGTCGATGAATCAGACTCGACCTGACGGCTGGAGGAAGGAAAGCGATGTTACAGCCGATAAGATGAAGAAGATAAATCTTAATCCAGAGAGAGAGACGGAGAACCGGGAAACCTCAACACCTTCATCCTCCTCACTCCCACCTCCTCCACACCTTCATCCTCCTCACTCCCACCTCCTCCACACCTTCATCCTCCTCACTTCCACCTTCTCCACACCTTCATCCTCCTCACTCCCAACTTCTCCTCCACACTTTCTTCCTCCTCACAATCATCTTCTCCACACCTTCATCCTCCTCACTCCCACCTTCTCCACACCTTCATCCTCCTCACTTCCACCTTCTCCACACCTTCATCCTCCTCACTCCCACCTTCTCCACACCTTCATCCTCCTCACTCCTACCTTCTCCACACCTTCATCCTCCTCACTCCTACCTCCTCCACAGATTTCTGTTCTAATTAACACTATCAAAAGATCTTTATGTTTATATATAATATATAATTATAATATGTTTAAATAGATGTTTACAAAATCTCAACGTCAATTGTGTGGAGATCTGATCACCTTTGTTTTGTGTGTGAGAAACAAGGGTGGTGACACGGTGGTGCAGTGGGTGGCGCTGTCTCCTCACAGCGAGAAGGTTCTGGATTTGATTTCCAGGTGGATTGGAGACACTAAATTGTGTTTGAGTGCGTTTGTGTGTCTGTCCTGTGATGGCCAAGCAACCTGTCCAGGGCGTGTCCTCAGGTTGGACTCCACCAATCCGAATCAGGACAAGTGGCTCAGAAAATGAAGGAATGAGAATATTTGGAGATTCTTATCTCAAATCTGAAGCTAAATTTGGATATAAGCAGGTCTCTGGTGAAGGATTCTGCGAAGATGGTGCAGATTTGGTGTTTTGCTAAACTTCTGCTTTAAATCAGAACATTATTCCAAGGATTTTAAAAGATCAAGGATATTTTTCACCCTGCAGTTCTATCAGAGTGACTTCAGACACCTCAGTGACTCCAGGTTCAGAAGCTTGAGTGTGTCTTCGTTTCCTTGAGGAAGAGCACTCTGGGCTTAATCAACCAGTCGCTGAAACATCGAGGGCACTAGTGAGTTCAGCGCTGGATTAGTGGCCAACAAGGTTTCTATCAGAAGCCGCCGGAGAGCCGGCCTGTGTTCCTTATCAGCCTCGGAGTGTCAAGGAAGAACCATTTCACCAGAAAAGCTTGCAGGAGGACACAGCTGCGAGCAGGGACACAGTACAGAGACTGCGAGGGGAGAGGGGACATGAAGAACAAAATCACACCTTTTGTTGTTCATGTCCGTGGTTAAGTTTTTGTACGGTATGGCACAATGACAAAAAAAAAAGAAAAAAAAAAGAGTTTGGAGAAGAAAAAATGAGACTTTCTGATTATAATGAACCTCAGAACAGGCCAGAATATCCAAGGGACTAATTAATCAGAGGACATGGCTCAAGAAACCCAGAAAAATAGTAGAATTTGTCTGCAGTGTCAGATGTATCCCTAAAACATGGAACAGAATGTTACAGCTGGTCAAAGCAAGGTACTGTAAACCATCCTTGACATTTCAGACTTCAGTTCTTCTTTCTGGGGGAAAACGATCATGTTTATTGGCTCTGCTTGATAAAGAGCACATTTTACTTATATACAATATGTATATGGATTTGATCAGCACTGTTCAAAAGTCCATGACCCTCATTTCTTCATATTTTGCTTCCAAAAATCCAGACCTTCTTGTATCTTTAATGAAAGTGAAAGTGACTACCCTCGTCATTGTGAAACGCAGCACAGCACAAAAAAATTCAAACTCTGAGTTTCACCCACACACACGTGCAGCAGGGGGCAGTTACTGAAAGCACCCGGGGAGAAGTGACGGGGACGGTACCTTGCTCAATGGTACCTTAGGGCAACCTTCTGGTGAGGGAATCGAACCCACAATCTTCCGATCTGGGGAAACTCCTAAACCAATAAACCACCACTGTCCCACTAATGCCTTGTACCTGAGCAGTTCTCCAGATCTTCCTGAAGGACAGTGTTGTTGTCTCTCATGTTCAGTCCAGTCTCTGTACCTGAGCAGTTCTCCAGATCTTCCTGAAGGACAGTGTTGTTGTCTCTCATGTTCAGTCCAGTCTCTTTCCTTTAAAAGGTCTCAACCGTAACATTCCTTATATCTTAATCAGGAATGATTGTGTAATCTGTTCAAAATGCAAATGTGTTGTGACATCACAAAATCATTCCTTTTGCTTCTTTTCATTGATGGACTTAACGGGAGTCAACATTAAAAAGTGTTTGCACCCTCCATCAAACTCTTTAATTAGAAAAGTGAGGAGCACAATGACCTACATTTGTTTCTCATGGAGAGAGGACGTCTAATGAGAACAGCTTGGTGTGAAATGGGGGGAAAAAAAGAAAGAAAGATGAAGGAATGAGTTGGATGATGACGTTTATGACCTTAATGTTCTTAATCACTTCTCCTCCCTCCTGCATTCCTTCTTTTCCATGTCCTTCTCTCCCCTGTTCCCAGTGTTATCGCTCAGCCTGTCCCTACAGTTTCTATTCCGCTTCAGACAAATCGGATGGAGGGATGTGACTGAAGAAAACTGTCCAAACCCAGCCTCACACTTATCTCTTTATAGGAATCATTTGGAGACCAGCCCAGACATGTTTGGAGTCCAAATTCTGCTCCTTTGGAAAAGAGCTATGAAGCTGGTCCCTGTCCAGGCTCCGCCCCCAGATCGCTACAGTTAAGAACAGAATACAAAAGAACAGAATCGAATAGAAGCATTATTTATTCCACACCATGGAATTTAGTTGTTGTAACAATGTAGAGCAAATAAGTTAATAAAGCTTGATTAATTCTATTACTAAACAAGCTTCACCAAATGTCTATACATTTACATTTACTAAGGTTCAGGGTCTTGCTCAGGGACCCAGTGGTGGTAGTGCTGGAGGTGGGATTCGAACCGGGGACCTCTTGAGCCACAGGTCCATAGACAAGTACCACCACCCTCTATAAAATCCCATCCAATCTTAGATGTCAGTTGTACGTTACAATATTTCATAACACTTTCTTGTAGAGCAGCATTCAAAAGACTACATAAGACTTTTATGACAGCTGGCATAAACCTGCAGAAACACATGCTTTTTCAGACAAGCAGGGACTGCTTTTGTCCCAGAAAGTGTGAAGACAGTGGACGCTTGTTGGGAAAAATCTTATAAAAGTTCATAAAAGGCTAATGAACACTTCCCTTCAGTAACAGGCCAATTAAATCCCATTTACTGGCCAGAAATGAACAGCACGTCATCATAAACCTTCAAAATTCAATACAATTTTAATATTGCAATTTACAGGCGCTCCTTTTCCTTTAGTCCCCCTCAGACCCGTCCCCTACCCAGAAAGGACTTCCTTCTTTGATGTTTAGACACCTAAAAGTTTTACAGCCACTGTGTGACTCTACAGGCCTGTGAACTGTCCAGCAGATGATCCTCCAAAGACTCCTTTCTTTTTCAGAGCCTGGGAAAACCAGCACATCACAGGTCTGCGGGACACGACATCAGACGCCTGCAGTAATCCTGCCGTTGTGTCATCTGATCAAAAGAAAGAACTCATGGATTCAGGACAAATCCCTCCACTCAGACCATCACGATCCAGCTCACAGCTTTTCCACCGTCCAGGAGGATCCTTCTCACTCAACGGTTAGTCAGCATCATCTCCTTAATGTCCACATGATCCTTTACATTTACTGTGTTTATCAGACGCTCTTATCAAGAGAGACATGTATCAGTCGCTGTGTCCACGTCTGTCCTTCATTCCTGGAACCCCTCAATCAACTGTTTAACAAATAAGGAACATTTATAAACCCCGTCAGTGAACAAAGTCAAAATAAGTCAATTTCAACACCCATTATATGTGCTTCAAAACCAGCTGTGTTAAATGTGTTGGAGATGATAGTGAGACCAGCAACAGTTCTGTGCAAAAGTTTGAGGCAGGTGTGAAAGTGCTGTAAACAGAACGCTTTCAGAAATATCAATAATGATTGTTTATTTTGATCAATTTACAAAATGCAAAGTGAGGAAGAAAAGAAAAATCTAAATCAGATCAATATCTGGTGTTTCTACCTTTTACCTTCAGAGCAGCATCAGTTCTTCTAGGAACACTTGCACACAGTCAGGGATTCTGTAGGATTATAGTCGGTGTCTGATCAACCAGTTTTACCAAACAGGTACTGGTGATCATCAACGTCACACGGAGGAGAAACACGGTCATGTTTGGAACGGCCGACCGGCTGAGTTCCTTCAAGAACCGTGTGCAAGTGTACCTAGAAGAACTGATGCTGTTTTGAAGGCAAAGGGTGGTCACACCAAATATTGATCTGATTTAGATTCTCTTTTGTTCCTTCACTGCATTTTGTTGATTGATGAAGAGAAATGATCAACACTTCCATTTCTGAAAGCGTCTGTTTACAGCATTTTCACACCTGCCTAAAACTTTTGCACAGTACTGTATGTTATACGGGTTGGAGATGGTAGTGAGACCAGCTATGTTATATGGGGAGTGATGATTTGTGACAGCAGGGTCATGGTTGGAATTAGAATTAGAAATGAGTTTATTGGAGGGACAGCTCAGGTTGGATGGTTTGGAATCAGTGAGACAGTGAGAGAAGTGAGACTGCATTGGTGCTGGAGTCTCTACCAGCTTTCACAGGACGAAAGATGGGGACACACCCTGGACAAGTCACCAGTCCATCGCAGGTCAAACAGATACACACACACACACACACACACACACACACACACACACACACACACACATATAGAGGACAATTATCATTTATCAATTATCAAGTCTACCTGAGGTGCAGGTCTTTGGATGGTGAGTGGAAACCAGAGCTCTAAGAGGAAACACACACAGACGCAGGAGAGCATGTCCACTCGGCAATGAAAAGGACTCGGACAGTCCCACCTGCTAGTCAAACCTTATAACTTCTCAAACACTGCACCGCCGTGCTGCCAGTAGTTCACCCAAATCCACCCAAACTCTACAACCTCCAGATCTTCGTTAAGGTGGAGCAGATCTTCATTAAGGTGGGGCAGATCTTCATTAAGGTGGGGCAGTTCTTCATGAAGGTGGATCAGACTTGTGGGACTGGTTTAGGACACAGTGGGACTTACTGTCCCTACAAACATCAATTTAAACTTCAGCATGGAGGTTTTCAGCAAGCACCTCAGAAGCAGTTGAAGGATCAATGTCTTTCATAAATATGGAACAATCTGGTCTGAGATCAGTAAGTTTATTCCTCAGATTATCTGTAGAACCAGCGCAGCCTGCAGGTGATTGGTGCAGAATAAGGGTTCAGGGAAAGGCAGCTCCACATCACTGTGGGTCACTTCACAGTTGTGCCATCAGGTCAGATTTTTGTAAGAATCTTGTCCACATTTTGGGGGAAAAAGATCCTCTTCTAGACACTTTTCACTCCTGGAGAACCATCATGCAGTTGGCAGATGTGGCCGAGGAGGAATACATTTTGAACTAGAGCTGGAAGAGTACAGAACCCTGTGGCACACCTGAAGTTTGTGATGACCTAAAACTACAGAGATGCTCTCCAACTGGAAGAATGTGGCCTCAGTGTCTCCCGTACTGCAGCTTGCTCTTCGTAAATTACATTTTAGGAATTATGTCGCACCTGACTAAAGATTGAGGCCCCAGGATCGGAAGGTATAGGTTCGAATCCTGGACCAGTAGGTTCTCCTGTGGTGTCTTTGGAATACTTCTGCGCTTGAACAGGGTGTAAATCCCAGCACTTCTGTTTTTTACTAAATAACAATAATAACCAGGATAACTAGTAGGTTGCCATGAAGTTCCCTTGAGCACGGTACCACCCCCATCACTGCTCCCTGAGAGCTGGATATGTCTGCCCCCTGCTGGACGGTGTGTGTGTGTTAAATACAGAGTGTGTGTTTGGTTGTGCTTCACTGTGTTCACAATGACTAATAGTCACTTTCACTTCATGTTTTTAAAGTTCTGATTAAACTCAAATTTTCCAGAATCAGGAAGTGCACAACGTCTCACAGGAACAAAGCATCAAAGGCAACACCGTCGTGTGTATGAAGAATTATCATTTGTCTTGATACTAGGAGCCCATATATCAATTTATTCTTTAGACTTTTTTTAATTTCTTCTTAAAAACAGAAGACAGAAGGAACCAGGCAGCAAGATCTTCTGTTCAGCAAGATGCTTAATTTCCCAACATATATTGATTTCTTCCCTAAACTGGTCTGTGCTCTACAGTCCTCTCAAAATCACAAGGGGGTTAAAAAACATAAATCAGTTTCAATCACCTTCAGTAATCATGCCTTCCTCCATCAATCACTGGAACGGGTTCCTCGTTGACTCCATTAACCGAGTGTCTCCATTCAGTTTACGATTGTCATAAAGGAGCCTTTCTTTAAGGGTAGAATGTCTTCGTTCCCTTATTAATATCACTGATGATGAAGCTGCTGTAGATTCCTAGAAGACAAAAAGTGCTGAACACTTTCAAGGTCTAACTTTGAGTGTTTGCATCACACTGTCACAACATTCTCTTTTATAACATCTTAAAGCAGAAAAACTGCGTTTTAACCAACAACGGAATGTGTTGGATTCAAAAACCAGAACCTGACTTTGATCTTCCTTTGATCTCAGTGCAGTCGAGCAGAAAGTTTTACAGCTGGTTCCATTTTACACCACGTCTGACATAAAATCGTATCATTCTTCAACAAAACCAGACATATTTACTACCTTTATTGGCTCCAACGTTTCACTATAATGTCAGCCAACATGTGTACAAACTTCACAAACCTGTTAAAATGTAGGGAATAATCTAAAGAGTCAAATTAGAATATCCCCATTATGGAAATAATGCAAAAAAATAAACCAACAGACACAAAATACAAATTAAATCTACATTCTGCAAGTGTAACAAAATGATGAACAGAAAGCTGCTAATAATCATAATAATAATAAACAGTATTATTTTTGTTAGAAAGCAGCCCTGCAGACCCATTTAAACATCATTAACTGCACTGAACCATCAAACAGACTTTTAGAGAAGAATCCAGCAGATCAGAGGAGGAACCAAGTCTCCAGTCTTTAAACTCAGTCCTGATTCAGGGGCACCTTCAGTCCAAAACTAGCCCGTCTGTGTTCAGTACAGTTTAAAGCAGCACCCAGAATTTATGGTAAAGATTACAGACTCAAATTTGGGACTCGAGGAACATCTGTGTTCTGGGATAAATATGAAAAGGCTTGAGGAGAACTCTACCCACGGTCGGCCATCAGACGTCACGTCTTCAGGAATTCGCTGCTCAGCTCTCAGTTTTGATGGCAGATGTTTCTAGAAGCCAAGACTCTGTGATGGTCCTGCAGTGCGGTCCTCTCGTATCTGCTGCAACATCTCTAATTTGTGGGACTGTATTGCTTCAGCCTGTCATTGCTCTGGCACCAACTCTCTTCCAGCAGCACATCTCCAGTCATTCTCTTCAGTCAAGTCATCCAGAAGCTCTTGCTGGCAGAAAATAAACCCTCGTGGGACAGGGCCTCCAACTCACACCTAACGCAAACTGGCAACAACTCGAGACTCATCTACACACCATCATCTCACAAAAATATACTCCATCTCCACCTGAGATACTAAAATATCCTGAACGGTGTATCATAGATCATGAATATTTCATAGCAGACATTGGAATATTCACATTAGATGCTGAAATATTCATAGTGGATACGGAATAATTAACAACAGATACCTGATCATTCAAAGTAGATTCTAAAATATCCATTATACTTACTGAACAATCCTGATGATCTCATGGTACATAATGAATAATTAATAATGGACACTGAATAATTCATAGTAAGTACTAAAAAATTCCTGAAATACTCATGGTGTGTGTCATGGTTTGCAGCGCTCTGCCCTGACTGGGCACACCTGGTGCTTCGTTATGACATCAGGTGTACCTGATTGGTCCAGTGAATAAAGATCCCAATGAGTCAGAGTGAAGAGTCAGTCATTCTGGATTCATGTTCTGTTCAGCTGTGTGAGTACTGAGTTCGGTTAAGGCTTAAATCTGTCGGCTCCCGCATCCACCCGGGGTCCCCGCTGGTCAGCGGCTCCTGGTCCAGCATCACTGTTGGCTACAGCCCACCACTCCGTTACAGTACGTACTGAAAAAATCATAGTAGATACTGAATAATTCATCGCAGAGACTGAATAATCCATAGTAGATTATTATTAGTTTTGTTGTAAATCTTCCAGGTGCTCCACAGTTTGAGAATCTTCAGGGGTGTGATGTGATGTGATTTTGTCTGTTAGTGTAGACAGACAGTGTTGCTGACATGCAGGGCGGTGGTTTTGAATTGTTGATCCAAATGGTTTTTTATTTATTCTGTTCATTTAAATATCATTTTCTTTTGCTACAGGAGGTTCGTTTTGCTCCACGTTGATGTCTGAGTCTCTGTTCTGTCTCTCTGCTGCTCTAATTGTCATGCTGTGGTGGACTGGACTGAACGTAATCACGGGATTACAGAAAGAGGTTTTTTTAAACATTAAAGTGAAAAACACAAGCATTAACCAAACTCCGTCCTCACACAGGCCGGCAAACTAAGGCCACAATGACACATCCGACGAATAATGACCGACTCTCTGCCCCGACTCTCAGAGATTTATATGCCTTTAGACTAACGAGGCACACCTGGTGACATAATGAGGCGCCAGGTGTGCCCAGTTAGGACCGAGCGCTGCGACACTAATTCTCCAAATATTAAAGCGTCTCTGCCTCTCTGGGGCGCGAGTCTTTATGAACATTTTCAGTTTGAGTTATTTTTTTCTCTTTAAAGCGAGTCGGGGACTGATGTGCAGCGCAGCCCGATTGATTCCAGCTAATTCTCCTTTCTCCATTTCCCAAGCTGCAGCCTTCTTTTAAACGTTCAGACTCCTCTTAACTGTTAATTAACGCATGTCTGAAGGGCAGTGGAACAGAGAATGTGTCCAACTACACAATCTGCTCAGCTGAAGTCCTGATGAACCGAGCATTTTTCAGACCCGCCAGTTCCATTTTATTAATGTCGGCTTGTCTGATCCCTCCATTAAAGGCTGTCGAATTTCACAAGACATGAAAGGCTGATCAGCCCTCGTCTCAGTTCTGCTGAGTCAGCGCTGTTGAGGAGGAGACTGACAATCGGTGGAGCTCTTCCGAAAGACATGTCTCCGTTTCTTGCTTTCTGTCCATGTCCATCCATGGCCATCTGCCGCTTGTCCCAAACGGGGTCGCGGGGGAGTGCTGGTGTCCAACCCAGCGCACACAGGGCGAGGACGGGGGACGCACCCTGGACAGGTCGCCAGCCCATCGCAGGGAGGAGCGGGACGGGGACGGCACCTTGCTCAAGGGTACCTCAGGGTGACCCACTGGGAAGGGGTTCGAACCCCCGATCCTCCGATCATGTGGCCGACGCCCAACCGCTAGGCCACCGCTGCCCCTCTGTCCATGTCAGCTGATCCTAATGTTTGTCCAAATGCAAGACCTTCACATCACGCAGTGGTGATCTAGTGTTTCAGAAGGATCAGAAGGTTGTGGGTCTGAATCCCAGTAGGTCTGTGTGGGTTGGATACCGAGGATGGAATTGGATCACTGTGTAAAAGTTTTTTTGTTTTATTTGCGCAAGAAACTTCCATATTTGACAGTGTGACAGAACTTTAAATTCAATTTTAAGCTTTGATTTAAAACAATAAGATTAATTAAGTGCCCAGCTACAATTTTTACTGTAAGATTAATTGGAAATTTACCCAACCGAAAATAATAAGCAGTAAAAAGACCACAAATATGTTTACATCCATTTACAGCAAACTGAGCGGATTTTAAAGGCCGTCTCTTTGTTTTTCTGAAACATGCATATTTAAAATGAAAAAGAACCACTATGGTAAACCAGTGTAAATCAGTAAATCAGGGGTGCTGGTGGTCTAGTGGTATGATACTTGTCCCACCTCCCACCTCCAGCACCACCATCATTGGGTTCCTGAGCAGAACCCTGAACCCCAAGTGTCTCCGGGGGGACTGTCCCTGTAAGTCGCTCTGGATAAGAGCGTCAGCTAAATGCCGTAAATGTAAATGTAGAACTCACTAAACGCGTGTGCTAAGACATCGTTAGAATCCCATCGGGGCGCTCGCAGAGGCAGAGGCAGAAACTAAACGCATCCCATGAGCGTTCAGACGGTGAGGGTTCAGACGGCTCTCAGTCTGCAAACGTTTTCTCTTGGTGTGCATTTATTCATCTTTAAGAAGGTCCTGGGTTCAATTCCCAGGCGTGGCAGTCTGGGTCCTTCCTGTGTGGAGTTTTCCGAGCAGGCCTTGATTCAAGAAGTTCCTGTTTTACTCCCAGG
>CM029385.1:24558421-24560921 GCA_017165825.1 Hepsetus odoe | reverse complement strand
CAAGATAAATGCAAAGTAAATTCAGTCAATTAGCTCCAGATCACATGTCGACTGATCCAAAACCTGAGTGGTGCCAGGTTCTTGTCTCTGTCCAGCATTTAAGAGCATCAGCAGCCAGAAAGAACATCTAATGAGAATCTCATCAACTGAGAGAAGATCCCAGACCATGATTTGTGTCTGAACTCTAGTAGATCTTTGTTGAACTGATAAGAAATTCATGCTGGGCTTGGCAGCCAGTTATAAATCTTCACGCTTTGTAGGATACGCCACATCTCACACTGTCTCCTGGGCCTTGAGCAGAACCAGAACCACTGTGGTTGGAGTAAGCATTTACCCACAACACTTACTGCACCATGCAGAGCTGCTAAAAGCACAAATCACTGGAAGCCCCTGACGACTACAGCCCACCGCAACTCATCTTTCTGAGAGTCAAGTGAGGCAGAAGGTCCTGTCCTCCACTGATACTCTGTCCCGGAGCCCCAGTGTGCATGGGAAAGGCTTAGTTAAAGGACACTTGAGCTTGTCCTTCATAACCTTCAAGTGGTCACTCTCGCTGCTGGGGGAGTGGATTACCATCTCCGCCCTTCACTCCAATCAAATCGTGCTCTCGAAGCAGATTGGGAATATTCCTGAGCTGTGCTTGAAGCGAGAACGGCGGTGTTTTGCCCTTTGGAGGACTTTTCCTCCTGGTGATCTCCTTTACTCGTTCTCTGACAGGTCTGTTTTTTCCTCCCAAAACACGAGAGTTTTATCCAAATCAGCTGCCGATCTTTCCAGCATTTCCTCAAGCTCTCCCGCATCTTTCTCCACTCTCCTGTTCTTCTTTCTTTCATTCGCTAGTGGCTACTTTTTCATTAAAGTTTCATGGTCCAGCCTGCATGTGATTTTTCCCACCGTCCTAAACATAATAAAGACAAGGCCAGATGTTTGTAGACTCAGGCACGGTGCAAAAACATGCCCAGGATATGAGCTCCCACCCTGCCCGAAATTTACATCAGCTCAGAGACTGCGATCAGAACCGCTGCTTAGGAGGGTTCCGGAGTTCCGAACACAGGAGAACATAACGTGATAACGAAAGATAGCAGCGTTAGTAAACTCCTCTTTCACAAAAGGCCAGATGATGTAGGTTGTTGGTGTTTCATGGAATAATCTGTGTAGCATCTATAGGCTCCCAAGAGTTCAGTCAGATCTTTAACATTCTTTTAAGCCTGTTGGAGGATCACGGTCTGAAAGGTTCAGCCCCGATCTGCTTCATGTAGCCCCACCCATTTTCTGGATGCTCCTCCCTCGAGTGAATTTGCATGAGTGAGAGACGCGTGTTTTGCATTCTTCCGTGCAACATATTTAATCTCATAAGCCAGTTTAGAATGGTCAACGATGTTCATTACTTTTCAATTAAATCATTTAATACGTATGACAAACATCAAATTACTACAGTAATGGATTTCTGTGCTTCAAATGAAAAAGTAATTCCAGTCAGAAAAAAATTATTTTAGCCTCCCAGCATTTCTGAAAGTGGTCCAACAATATATGGAGGTTAATCTAACTATGAAATTAAAAAAGAATGAGAATGGGCAGGATTAGGCACAAGTTTATTAGAGTGACAGCTCAGCTTGGACAATTTGGAGACAGAGTGAGAAAGTCCAGGAGTTTATCAGGAGAAGGATTTTAACATGTTTAGAGGTCTAGTGTTTAGAGACCCCAGGACTGGAAGGTTGTGGGTTCGAGTCCTGGACCAGTAGGTTGGCTTGAGGTTCCCTTGTTCAAGGTACCATCTCCATCACTGCTCCCCGGGTGCTGGATATGTCTGCCCCCTGCTGGACGGTGTGTGTTTGTGTGTGTGTGTTAAATACAGAGGATGTGTTTGGTTCACTGTGTTCACAATGACTGTCACTTTCACTTTTCTTAGATTTTTGTTCTTTATGGCTTGAATGAAAAGAAACTCCCAGCTTTTTAATGTGATTTCATTTTTTAAAGCTTAGTCGAGGCTCCGGCGCGTGTAGCGGTAGCGAGTCGTGGGTGGTGGTGGTCTAGTGGTGGTACTTGTCTATGGACCTGTGGCTCAGGAGGTCCCAGGTTGGAATCCCACCTCCAGCACTACCACCACTGGGTCCCTGAGACCCTGTGTCTCCAGGGGGGGACTATCCCTGTAANTCCCCGTCCCGCTCCTCCCTGCGATGGGCTGGAGACCTGTCCAGGGTGTCCCCCCCGTCCTTCACCCTTTGGGAGCTGGGATGGACTCCAGCACTCCCCGTGACCCCGCTTGGGACAAGCGGCAGAAAATGACTGACTGCAACAGTTTTAAGCCAGTTGTGTTTTATCTCCATTTTATGCAGTGAATAGAAATTAATTGCCTATTAATTGGTGTTAATTGAAACCAAGTATATTTTCTAATGCAGTTAATCAAATTCACTGTCAGCCCCGCCCATTCATTAAAAGGTTTGAAGCTGATAGTAGAGTCTGTAGTTGATCATTAAAAGGTTTGAAGCTGATAGTAGAG